>ML816587.1:6251-19013 GCA_009831015.1 Picea engelmannii
TTAGACGTAAAGCAAGATGAGTCATGCTTCTGACCTAGTTGTTAGACGTAAAGCATGACGTTGTGATTCCTCGCTTCTGACCTAGTTGTTAGACGTAAAGCGAGATGATGATATTACTTGCTTCTGACCTAGTTGTTAGACGTGAAGAAAGATGTGACTGACACTGAGCTACCAGCTTAACCGTTCTGACATTTAGCTAGTGTAGTAATGTGATGTGCCAGCCTAGTGCTGTGATGAGGTATCATTTTTACTGATACATATTTGATGCAGATGATGATAGCATTCTTTCGAGAATGATGATGCTGCTGATGAAGAAAACTTTTGATGACTCGTAAATGTGCTAGACAATGTTTCAAGATTATATTGATGATACTGTCCTCCAGATGCCACTGATGATGCAGATCTCTCTCACCTGATGCTGATGAAGAATACCCTTCTTGTTAAGGGGGAGTGTTGAAATAATGTAACTGTGAAGAGCATTCTTATTATTATTTTGTTATTGGATTACATCCCCATTGTGGATTAATCATGTCATTATTATTATTATTATTGGATTAATCCCCATTGAGGATTAATCATGTCGGTAATTGTATAAGGACCAACTCCCATTTTGCGGATTGGTCATTGGACAATTACAAAGTGAAGAATAAGAAGTCGGCCCTATTAGTTATTATGGAAGACACATAATTAATTAAAGGTGGGTTTACCCACCCAGAGTGAGAGGTCAGCCCCGCCAGTTGTGACCTTTGACACGTGTCAGTCTTATATAAATAAGAGGCTAGCGCCTCACTTCAAACACACAACTCACTTGCTCATTCTCTTATGAGGCAAGCTGCAATTACCAGTTGGAGAGAGGAGAAGAAGAGTGGCGCATCTCTTGGGGGGGGGCTTTCTGTATTGGTTTGAGTTATCTCTTGAACATTGTATAAGCTATTTACGATAAGGAAGTTTTGTTGGGTTTTCTTCCCCTAGAGGGTTTCCCAGGATAAATGTTGTGTCTCTTGTGAATGTATTTCTTAGTGATCTTGTTCTTATTATGCTCTTATCTAATGAAATGCAAAGAACTATAATAATGGCATAAACATTAACAAATCTCAAGATATCCTTCTACAAGCTCTCCTTTTCCACGACTTAGATTTTCCCTAGTAATCATGCATAGTCAAAAAAAACAAATGTCAACCTGCTCTGATACCACTTGATCCGAAAATGATCTTTTAAAGACATTGGTTAATTTTATGCATGAGTTATTTTACCATTTAGGATTTAAAGAGAAGAAGAAGATTTAATGAAAGAATTTTGCATCCATCATAAATAATGCAGAACAGAAAATAAGCACTAAGAACATCAAATCATAACGCCAAAACTTGTTAAAGGAGTTTTCCAAAGTTGCCTACATCTTCGGGCCTTTATCTCTGTGGGGGAGGCTTTATTATTAATCTTCAATGCTTCAAGTACATCAAAAGTACATCAATTGGATTACAAATTGGTCTGGTTGTGTTCTTCTCCACCTCAAGAATGAAACACAACTGATGGCACTGAAAAAGGCTAAGCATAGCTCCCGGAAATGGCCTCCAAAGTTCCCTTCATCAATGGCTTCTTTGCATAAAAATGGTTTGAACTTCACAAATTATTTATCATTTTGTTGTTTTGAACATGTTTTCCATGGAAAATAGGCTTGTTTAATTAGATCTGTAGTTGGGGGTCGAAATCCAACTTCCCCCCATGATTTGGGCCTCTTCATAGGCTCAGATCCCCTCTTTTAGGGCCAAAATCCAACAAAATCAGCATAATAAACCATAAAAATCCAATTCTATAGTTAAAAAACCCACTTTGGGAAAAAATATGTGCGCGCGCCCCTTTTTCTCCGGCCCCTGGTCATGTGGAGGTCCATGTGGCCACGCATTAGGCGCTTGCGCCCTAGTCTTCTGCCCCGGTCCTTTGCCCCTGGTCGCTTGGAAGGCCATATGGTCCTGGTCACGTGGAAGTTGGAAACTGTGCCTTGGTTGGCGGGCTAGCCCCTACCGACCGGGGCTTATCCCCAAATATATTCCAAGTCTACAACAAAACGAAAATGGGAGGTTGGCTTAACAAGCCCCACCTCTTGCCATGTTGGTTAGCGGATTGTTGGTAATTCGTTGCCTATGTCGGAGGTCTCGAGTTCGAATCCTACGGAGTCATAACAAATTTTTGAACCGACCCAAATTTGGCCTGATCTGGGGTGCCACATGGCACAATCGGATTGGGCCACTTGGTGCCCTATTATTCGACTGCCAATCCCAGTCACTGACACAATAAGCTGCACATTCATCTACCCATACCACCACATGTCCTACCCAGAGCTTTCCACATCACTGCCACCTGTCACGTCATTGTACAAACTGTCATGTCAGCGTCCATACAATCCAATCATCCACCACATCGGCACCAGAAAATGCCAAAAATGCATGCCATGTGTCAACCTCTGGTGATGCCATGTTATCATGTTGATGTCATCATGACGTACTGTTGATGTCAGCAATACAGGCTGTTGACTTTGACTTTGATTTTTTTGCATGTTTGGGAAAAAATTTAGATCGCGATAACTTCGCCATACAGTATCCATTTTCGAAAAATAATATACTGTCGGAATTGGCACGACGAGCCCTGCGTGATGGCGTTGGTTTCATCCGAATCCCGGAGCTTTTAAATTTAGGCCTTTTTGGATCTCTTGGTGCGGCTTGGATATTTTTGTCCTTGTTTTATATATTGGCTAGAAGGGATCTCGATTACCTATAGATGAGATGTTGCCTATTTGGATCCAGAAGGAACCAAAAGCCCTAAAGTTGAAGGGACTGATTTTGATTGCAAAGTGGTGGTTATTTGTTTATGATTTATTTTCTTCTTTACATTTTTCCACTAATCTTCTTTGTATAGGATCGATTGAGATGCTTGAACATTTTTTTTACAATCCTTTGCAAAATGCCCATATTTATGGCATGTTTTGCATTTGAATGGTCACTACTCATAGTCCAGGGGCTAAACATGTTTCCAATTATCCAAGGTCGAGAGGATTGTTTTCAAGAGTCCCTTTTCGAGATCAACCTCGACGCAGATTCTTTCACATGCAAACATGCCATCCTTTGATTCTAACTTTCTCTATGTAGAAAACCAGGGTATCTCGAATGCTACACATTGTATATTCATTCCAGTAGTGAAGGGGAAAGTGTGGGAGGAAAACCCATACCGGAACTGTCAAGGGGACATCATGTTCAGGGTTTAAGATTGGATTCCATCAATTTAAGTACATTCCTCAAGTGTTGAATAAGTAAGGGTAATCCCTGAAGATGGGAACCCTTTATTCTTTGGTTTCAAACAAAAAGGCATAGAAACCCCTTCGCAAAAGTAATGGATGATTTTCCCTCTAATCAAGACTTGCTAGTCTCTTTGGACCTAATTTTCCATAGATCTAGGTGATGGCCAAGTGCTTGTAAACTAACCGATTAGGCCACGCTCATCCAAATCCAATGCCACATGCCTCGATGAAGAGGCAAGTAAAGAAAGCTCCAGAATGTTTTCAAGCCTTTTCACAAATCACGTATGTTGGGATTTTAAGGCCTTTCCAAGCACTGAGACCAGAGTGCAAAAGGCGAGTGTTTTAGGATCTGAAAGGGGGATAAATCCCCCTCAAATATATGGATCCATGACTAGAAAATCCAAATCGCAACAACATGAGGGTAGCTAAGAGAGCACGCATGATACAATATCTAAATTCTAAAACTAGCTTTCACTAGTACACCAAATTTTTTGGATGAAAAGAGGATCAACTTCTAGTTGCATACGTCGTTGGTAACCCCAAAGGAACCAATCAAATTTTATCTCTAAACCTCTATGGACTTTGTTATCACATGAACTTGTCAGAGTCTTGTGGGTTTGTGGTTTCTACCTGAGTCTATAATTTTTCCTTGTCTCTCTCCTTTTCGCAGACCAAGTCTTAAATGTCAAGCAAATATTTAATCTGGGTCATAGGTCTCATTAGGAGAGATCAACGGTGGAAAATAATCACGGGAATCGGGAGTTCGAAATGTTGTTAAAGTTGTTCGTCAAAGGTCCGAACTCCCGAAACTCAAAATCAACAGGAGTCATCTGATTCAGAGGGACGCGTGGCACCAGATCCAAGGATTCGTGGTTTCGTTAATCGAAGTTTTTAGCATTGAGCGGCTAGCAACTGGGGTTTTCAAGGAATCAATCGTGGTCGTCAAATTCAAAGCAAGTTCGATCGTTGATCTGAATAAGGCTATTTCGCAAGTTCGAGCATCGAAATATTTAAAATCAAGTGGAGTGAAGACTCCCGAAAGACGAAATCTCGAAGCGCCTTTGGATATAAGTGCCAAGTTATGACCCGAGGTCGCATGCAGGATGGAGCGATGAAAAGGTGATGCGCCAAAGGTTGAAAGCACCCATATTGGTCACATAAAAAGATCAGCATGGCCTCGATACATCGAGATTGACTCTCATAAGTCGTGGGCACCGTTTAAGCATTCATGAGTGTCAGGCCTCGTCCTAATCCCGATGAAGGTAGTTATTGAAAATGGGGGTGGAAATTGATACCTCGTCTCACCCCATAAATGGAAAACATGCAGAGAGCGGTCATGAAGGCAGACTGTCAATTTGAAGCTTCCTTATGGACAGATTTTCCTATAAAGCACATAATTGTGCCTAGTTGCATCTGACAGGAGGAGGCCTGCACAATATGACAGAGCAGACATCGACTGAAAACGTTAATGCAGTGGTTTGATCACACTCCTAGTGGTTGCAGCATTTCTGAGTATATATAGGCAGCTTTAGTATTTTGTTAAGGTCAAATGGTTGAGCTAGGCTCCCTGCTATTGTAATATTTTGATGAAGAACATTGGTTCTTTGGTTATGTCTTGATTTGAGACTTCTTGATTAATCTAAGTCAACTTTCTTACTCCATCTTATTTGCCTCTGATATTGAGAGAGTTCATGAATGACTGATTCACATGGATTGTTCTAACTCTATTATGATGAATGTTTGATTATAGTGTTGTTATAATTTCTTTCATTTTCCTTGAAATTTGAATCCAAGAGGATCTTGCATTTGAGTTTTTCCTCCATAGGCTGCTTAAAGACCTAATGTCCATAGCAGACCTCTACACCTTTCTTACCAAAGTCTTCCTTCTACTCACCTTTACTCCAACTTACTGATTGAAGTTAACCAAGACCTCAATTTTTTGTGCATGCTAGTCCAAATTTCTGAGTTAGAACATTATTATCATTGAGTCTTCTCCATTTTACCTCTTAAAACTCAATTACACTCACATAAACTGATGGGTATTGGGCTTACCGTCTATGCAATCTGAAGGTGACTTCTAGTGCTTACAGACTTATCGCAAAAGAATCTACCAATCGAGATAACACTCAGGGATGTGTTTTAACTTGATTTTTAATAAACAAGTGATTCAAGTATTTCATGGGGATAAGATCTTGTAGTAAAGTTACTCTAAAGGTCATTTTTATTATCAAGCCCTGTCTCTGACTAAAACAAGTGTCGATTAAACTATGAAGACACTATTTTGGGACATGAACCTTCTTGTTTTGTCTTCAATGTTTTCAATATTGTAGTCCTATGCAATGACCAAATTTTATATTTTAACCCCTGATTATATGTGACCCCGTGAGAACTTTAGGGTAAAAAGAAACTATTATCCATGTACATACTTCTCTCAAAGTTAATAAAAACTTGTTTTTGTTAAGAAAGGGGGGTGGGATTATGGGGTGTGGAGGCTACACATGTTTTTTGGATTATTTGAGCTTTGTAATATCATTGCTATTAAACTCTAATTTGAGGTATTTATAAACATTTTGTGTTAATCGAATTTCACAATTAAAATA
The DNA here is from genome assembly GCA_009831015.1 of Picea engelmannii. Taxonomy (NCBI): domain Eukaryota; kingdom Viridiplantae; phylum Streptophyta; class Pinopsida; order Pinales; family Pinaceae; genus Picea; species Picea engelmannii. Next base: position 12,144 of record ML816587.1, read on the forward strand.
GATTTTGCAATTCTAAGAATTATACAACCTCCCTTCTCAATATTATATATACATTTCTTTGATATGACATTAACTACCATTTCCATATATTACAAAAGAAAACTAACCAAACATTTAACAAATATCACATCATTGGTATTGTTGAAAACCTAATCCATTAAAGTTATTAATGGATTATGATATTCAGAAGGATATAAAAAGTTTTTGATATGACATTTACTACCATTTCAATATATTAAAAAAGAAAAAAAACTAACCAAACATTTAACAAATATCACATGATTGGTATTGTTGAAAACCTAATCCATTAGAGTTATTAATGTTATGATAAACTAACCAAACATTTAACAAAATATCACATGATTGGTATTGTTGAAAACCTAATCCATTAGAGTTATTACAGTTATGATATTCACTTGAGAAGGATATAAAAAGTTATAAGTATCATGGGATTCCAACACACCTTTTGAAAGATGAATCCAAAGTTCATAGCTCATATGTATATCATATTAAGAAAATGCATATTTAGATGATGTTCATTCTGGTATATTCTAATAGTTTGGTATCCATCTCCATTCTGGTGTATTCTAATAGTAGTAACAGAGCACGGTTCTGGTTTCACCATGGTAGTTTCCCATGGAAGGTGAGGTGCAGGGAGTAGTTTTCCATGGGAGGTGAGGTGCAGGGAGAGAGGACCGATTGGCACACAAGCTTCATCTCTTCGAGGAAAGAGATATGGGTGCAATCAAACCTGCTCTAGTCATTTAAAGATCTGAATTGTATCGAACGCTTGGTTGCTATTTTTTACGAGGAACCCAGTAGAAAGAGTAAATGTGACAGAATATCAACGCAACCAAAGTGACCCTCATGGATTTGAAGCGATCTGCTAAACCTGGTCACAAAATCGCCCAAAATTAAGCTCACGCAAATCTGAAACATGAACAAAATTCCTTCTCTACGGATCTATCTCACGTGTATAGAAACGCCTCTGAGATCTCATGCATATTTGAAATATGTTTTCATCGTTTGGCTCCATTTGGTTCTCTACTTATTCTCTCTTAAAACTGTATTTCTGCATCCGCCATGAAAACCGACCCTTCTGCTACGCTGTTCAGGTCGTAGATGCTTTGTTGAATTCAGCGTGGTAGAGTAGATTTTTCTATGGGAGTCGTCAAGTGAAATATTGTTGCCAAAGTCGATGAATATTATGTTATCTTAAAGGGTTAACATCATTTGATAGACAATTCGTCAAAGGTTAGCAAGATAGATTTAGGGATCACTACTTCAAGATTCATGATGAGAACTATCACAACGGAGTTTTCCTATGAAACAAAATTTGTTTTCAAGTTCTGACCAATTAATCATATAGTGAAGGAAATACTGAAACCCTATTCTGATCTATTATTTTGCTCGCTGGTTAGGACTCAATCTGTTGAGACTATTCCAATCTATTACTTATCAAACGGGTTTCTGGCCCTCGACCTAGGTGCTCCTACACTCAACATGTATTATTACATCATTTACATTACTACTACCTGCATATCATTCTCTGTATATCCCTTGCTTTTCTGAAGCAATAGACATCTGGCGATCGAGACCCATGGAGGACCGATATTTTCATAACTTTTTCGCCAACGAGCATTGTCGCCTCGGAGGACATAAGGCCTATTATCCATCACTGTAAATTTTATTGTGTTTCAACCCAGGAGTCAGCATAAGTTCACACTAATTATTTTGATCTGAGCCAACATAATACCGCTTGGACTCTTCAGCTTTGCAGAAATACACAGTTTTCATGACAAGAATGTGAGATTTTCTTGACAGTATCTTGGAATTTGGTTACAGAGATCCAATTTCGTGGAGAAAATCTTCATCAATCCTTGCCTCCATAAGAAAAAAGAGTACTGCCTTTTATATCTGCGAATGTTCTCAGAGTGACCTCCATGCAATATTCATTTTTCTTTTTGACCATTTGATTCAAAATTTTGAGATCGAATATTGCTCCCAAGATGTATGAGTTAGCTATAAACACATACCCTTATCCTATTAGACTAGTTTATCAAATTTTCCACTGTTCAAAAGAGCAGGGAAAACATCCCCGTGTCCAGGGGTACCATCCTTCTTTATCTGTGAGACCTTTAGGTTGCCATGGCATCAAATCTTCTACCACCACGTGTGGATACTGACTCTAGTTAAAGATGTGGATGTCGTTATTTGAGCCATTATTTGAGCCAGAGTACTTTTCTACATTCTTAATTGTATCATCATGTGTATTGAATGAATTCATCAACACCAACAGAACTTTATATTTGTTGTTTAGAGACTATTTGCTTCACAATCAAGTCCAGAAATGTTTGGCCATTTCATATACAATCCATTTATGATAAAACTGTGATTTGCAAGCAAGAGGGGGTGGTGTGTCTATCAAGCTCGAACCTGGTTCCATTACTAAAGACATTAAAGTTTTCTAACCAAACTAGACTTTCAGGGATGAAGATCATTGAGACCAACAAACAACACATTCAATCGGTGTGTCTATCAAGTTTGAACCTGGTTCCATTACCAAAGACATTAAAATTTTCTAACCAAACTAGACTTTCAGTGATGAAGATCATTGAGACCAACAAACAACACATTCAATCCTGAAGATCAATTCAATTCCAGAATAAAGAATAATTGTAACTTGCAAATAGTCTTTTTGTAAGTTTTTTTTGTACTTTTTTGAAATTAAGTTGAATTACATTGTAAATGGGTGCATATTCGATAGAAGTCCACACCCTCCATTTGTTGAGTTTGAATTCTTGAATTTGATTGTTAAAAGATAGAGTTGCAAGAAACCTTTTGAGATCTAAGTCAACCTTTAAATAGCTTGAATTGATGAATTATTAGAGTTACTGAATACTCTAATACTCTCCATTGTCAACAATACGGTCACAATTGACAAAACAACTCTCACCAATGTTACAACATGTTTACAACATTCACAGTACAAAATCGAATTTTTGCGGCTTCAATCACAACACCAACAAGATGAAATATAACAAAAGAATCAACATTTTGAAATAGTCTTTGTTCAGAAAAATTATCTTTTTGAATTTGAGAGTGATTCTTATCAATAGCCAACAAATGATCAAATCAATGTTGTCGCTTCAAAAGCAAATTCAAATGAAGATGAAGTTTCTCATAAACAAGTTTTGCTTACACTTTCGAAGCCCAGCATCAAACCTTAGGAAGAAATCATCAACAACAAGCACAAAACAAGTCTTGGATACAAAACCATTCATATTATAGATTATTCCAAACCAATCCAGTTCCAGGGTGCTAGATTCCTTCAAGAAAATTCGTATTCACCTGCCTTAGTTCAAGATCATAGTCCTAAATGTCAACATTGTCATCGAATTGGCCACATGGAAGATCATTGTTTTGATCTTCATCCTTGTGAGGATTGTGGAAAGCACAATGCCTTTAAAGAGATGTTCCAAACATAAGAAACCTACAAGAGTAAAAGATCACTATGGATGGATCACTTCTTGGCAATGGTCATCAATAGCCAAGAAGCTATATCGATAATATCGCAGAATTCATTCTCGAGTATTGACACACCTTGCAATGAAAATATTTTCATTTTCTCACCTTGTCCCTCACATGGGGGAAATCTGACAATCAGGCTTTGTGACATCCTCAGTTTTAGTCCCCACAAATTATAATGTAATTGTGCAAATATTAATTAGGTTGGTGCGTCGTTATGTTTGGGGAAAAGTGCATGTATTGATTAATATGGTTGAGGGCCAAATTGTGTATTACGAACATTGAATGATTAATAATAATAAAAAAGTGATCGTTAGTTATGATACGAGAGGCATCAAAATTATGGGGGGGCTATGATTCCACAAGAGAGAAAGGGGTCCAAGGGGGAAATATTCATGGGTGTTAATCCAACCCACATTCCCGAATTATTATCATTCAGTAAACTTTTTATTTTTTTGTTGAGTGTTCCCAAGGAAAAATCTTTAAACTCATGTAAGAGGGTGGATGTGATGAGTCGCATCCTTTAGTTATTGGGAGCATGGAGTTGAAGTGCAATCATCTTTCGGAAGAGTGAGGGTCAAGTAAGCAAGGGAAAGAGAAGGAAATGTGTATGCAGAGAAGGGATAGTTTTTGCATGCATATTTTGGGCAGCGAGAGAGGAGTTGTGTGTTGGGGTAGAGCACCAGCCATGGTATGTTTGAAGGCATCCATTGTGGGTTTATGTTTTATGCTTGAAATGTGGCCTGTGTACTTGAAAAATAGATTGTAAGAGTGTAGTGTGATTTTCTATTAAGGAAATGGCTCAAGAGCCTTATGAAGGTTGTTTTGAGCACTCATGATGCAAATGAGAATTCATAAAGTCCCCAGCTGAGATATTCCTAGCCTACCGAGTGCACTAGATTCCCTAAAAAACTAATGGTACATCATGAGGGACTATGAGCAGTGAAGGGGGTACACTCCTTGGGTAGTGCAGGTTGTGGGGAAGAGAAAGATGGTGGATTGAAACTGATGTAGGAGTAGAACCTGGGTTTTAGGGTCATTGAGTCTGGAGAGTGGACAGTGAGAGGACCATATCTCCTTGTTGACTCATAGTTTCATCTCAAGGGTGGTATGTTGTTGAGAGACACTAAAAGCAACACCTATGGTTGTGATGTTCATCCTTCGTACGTAGCCAGTTGGTTATATTTTATGAAAAGATAAGTTCTTGTTGTGTTTATTATGATTATTTCATTGTGTAAATGATATATGAATGTTATGTTATGTTTTTTTGTGTTTGCATGCATTCATGAGTTTATAAATGTTGTAGATGCATAGGTAAATCAACATATTGTTTTGTTGTGATTTCTATGGGCATGTTGCCCTTGGTTTTCTTCCTTGGTTTTCTTTTATATGTATGCAGTTTAAAAAAAAATGTGTTTAGTCAGCTAAGTCGTTTTTGTAGTGATGGGACTTAGCTTGTTAAGGATGGGTACATGATAGATTGGTATCAGATTTGTAGGTTACAACACCATGCCTTCAAGGCCCTACTACATGACAATAAGAAGTTGTTTGGATGAGTTTCGTTTGGGTGAAAATTATTTACTTCGGGACAGCGTCGGAGGGGATAATTCTCGTGGTTTTATGCTATCATGAACATCATGGAAATTGTGTTCAAGTGATTCTTCATGGCCCTGGCTTTCAATCGAGCTCTCATTTGCTCAATTTGGGCATCGAGATCGAGAGTTATGCCTCCCAGAAGACAGTGCTCAGAAACTGTCGATTGAGCCTCCACGTGTCGTCAATATGTGATCTAAGCTATTTATCCCACATACATGGGGAAGGATTCATGTAACCTCAGTGCCCCTTCATTATGCCCAGTCAGTGCCTAGTAATCCATCGTACCTGACAGTTGTCACCTTGTGATAGGTATGTTTTACCGCCACATGTTCTTAGAAGAGTGGTGCAGAGGTCAAGACCCAACGAGAAGAGTCGTTCATCAGACTGGAACCACTTGGGAATGAAGAGATATAGAGGTGTTTTGGTTCATGGTCGGTGGCCCGACCTAGAGTTGAGTGAAAGTTCCGTAGGGAAAATCGATGGCCTAGTGGACTAGACCAGAGTAGAATGGAAGTTCCACGGGGTGACCTGTGCCTGAGATTGGAAGCATATATCAGTGAGATAAGAGGAAACATTTCTCGGTGACCAATGGCCCTGTAGACTAGACCAGAAGCATATAGAAGTTAGAGAAGGGGAATCATTTTCCAGTGACTGAAATCTATTGACTAGATCGGACTTAGAATAAAAATCTAGGAGAATAACATCAGTGTCATATCAATTCCATGTCAGCTAGTGATGTCACATCAGCAGATTGCCATGTAGGCAAGACTCTCCTATAGACTCAAAAAAAAATGAAGTCTAAAGCCATTTTTCTTATTTTGTCCATAACTGGACAAAATTAACTCAAATTGAGATGAAATTTCTAGGGGTTTTTCGCAGTAAGGAGGGATACAAAAGTGTTAGAGAGTGACACTATCCATTTATGCTTGAATTTGTCAGAAAATGCAAAAATGGTTTTTAAATATCTGGGTCAAGATCATTGGCAGAGATTCTGATTAAGTTGAAATTCTGGGAGAGAGTCCAGAAAGAAGACATGGAAATAAACCATGAAGGAATTGAATAAAAACTAAGGGGTCTCGAAGGGGGATGCTGAAATAGGACAAAATTCATTACTCCAAACCACTTTTTTTTTAAGGGGGGAGGGAATCTCGGAGGGAAAAAAGTGATCCCAGATCACAAAACTGAAAAATTTTATTTACTCAACTTTTTGTATAATAATCAAGTCAAATAACTTTGGTTTAGTGAAATTTTTCTAAAAGTGCACAACTTGGGAGATAGTCAGTTTGGCTAAAAATTCTAAGTCTGGAAAAAGGGGTGAAAGTGAAATTTTTTTGGGTCCATAGAAGTGTAGAGAGATTGTCATCACTATCGTGTTTTCCAAGATTGTGAAACCAACTTTACAGCCTCTATATATAAGTGAAGCAAAAATTCGAAGGTGGACAAAGAATACATTTGCATGTTGGGTTTTCTCACAAATCCCTATCATTCTTCAAATACATAATCAATGACATTTTTATGAGAAAAGCCAAATGCCTAATGTTATGCATAATATTTGACAAACCAATTTGAAAAAAAGTGCAACCAAGTGGAAATAAATGAACATTTGTTTGATAACTTTCTTACAATCCTTTTCCATACTAAAATTGCTAAATATGAGAAATGTCGCAAAACAATTGGACAACATGATTAGTGAAGTATACAATAGAAAAGCTCCAAATTGTCAAGTAAGGTTTAAGAGATAAATTT
>ML816587.1:19113-30238 GCA_009831015.1 Picea engelmannii
TTGCGGATTGGTCATCGGACAATTACAAAGTGCAGAATAAGAAGTCAGCCCTAGCAGTTATTATGGAAGACCCAGAATTAATTAAAGGTGGGTTTACCCACCCAGAGTGAGAGGTCGGCCCTGCCAGTTGTGACCTTTCACACATGCCAGTCTTATATAAATAAGAGGCTAGAGCCTCACTTCAAACACACAACTCACTTTCTCATTCTCTTATGAGGCAAGTTGCAATTACCAATTGGAGAGAGGAGAAGAAGAGTGGCACATCTCTTGGGGAGGAATTTCTGTATTGGTTTGAGTTATCTCTTGAACATTGTATAAGCTATTTATGATAAGGAATTTTTGCTGGGTTTTCTTCCCCTAGAGGGTTTCCCAGGATAAATGTTGTGTCTCTTGTGAATGTATTTCTCAGTGATCTTGTTCTTATTATGCTCTTATCTAATGAAATGCAAAGAACTATAATAATGGCATAAAAATTAACAAATCTCAAGATCTCCTTCTACAAGCTCTCCTTCGCCACGACTTATATTTTCCCTAGTAATCATGCATAGTCAAAAAAAAACAAATGTCAACCTGCTCTGATACCACTTGATCCGAAAATGATCTTTTAAAGACATTGGTTAAGTTTATGCATGAGTTATTTTACCATTTAGGATTTAAAGAGAAGAAGAAGATTTAATGAAAGAATTTTGCATCCATCATAAATAATGCAAAACATAAAATAAGCACTAAGAACATCAAATCATAACGCCAAAACTTGTTAAAGGAGTTTTCCAAAGTTGCCTACATCTTCGGGCATTTATCTTTGTGGGGGAGGCTTTCATATTAATCTTCAATGCTTCAAGTACATCAAAAGTACATCAATTGGATTACAAACTAGTCTGATTGTGTTCTGCTCCACCTCAAGAATGAAACACAACTGACGGCACTGAAAAAGGCTAAGCATAGCTCCCGGAAATGGCCTCCAAAGTTCCCTTCATCAATGGCTTCCCTACATAAAAATGGTTTGAACTTCACAAATTATTTATCATTTTGTTGTTTTGAACATGTTTTCCATGGAAAATAGGCTTGTTTAAGTAGATTTGTAGTTGGGGGTCAAAATCCAACTTCCCCCCATGATTTGGGCCTCTTCCTAGGCTCAGATCCCCTGTTTTAGGGCCAAAATCCAACAAAATCAGCATAATAAACCATAAAAATCCAATTCTATAGTTAAAAAACCCACTTTGGGAAAAAATATGTGCGTGTGCCCCTTTCTCTCCGGCCCCTGGTCATGTGGAGGGCCATGTGGCCACGCATTATGTGCTTGCGCCCTAGTCTTCTGCCCCGGTCCTTTGCCCCTGTTCGCTTGGAAGGCCATATGGTCCTGGTCATGTGGAAGATGGAAACTGTGCCTTGGTTGGCAGGCTAGCCCCTACTGACCGGGGCTTATCCCCAAATATATTCCAAGTCTACAACAAAACGAAAATGGGAGGTTGGCTTAACAAGCCCCGCCTCTTGCCATGTTGGTTAGCGGATTGTTGGTAATTCGTTGCCTATGTCGGAGGTCTCGAGTTCAAATCCTACGGAGTCATAACAAATTTTTGAACCGACCCAAATTTGGCCTGATCTGGGGTGCCACATGGCACAATCGGATTAGGCCACTTGGTGCCCTATTATTCGACCGCCAATCCCAGTCACCGACACAATCAGCTGCACACTCATCTACCTGTACCACCACATGTTTTACCCAGATCTTTCCACGTCACTGCCACCTGTCACGTCATTGTACAGACTATCATGTCAGCGTCCATACAGTCCAGTCATCCACCACATCGGCACCCGAAAATGCCAAAAATGCATGCCATGTGTCAACCTCTGGTGATGCCATGTTATCATGTTGATGTCATCATGACGTATTGTTGCTGTCAACAGTACAGGTTGTTGACTTTGACTTTGATTTTTTTGCATGTTTGGGAAAAAATTTAGATCGCGATAACTTTGCCATACGGTGTCCATTTTCGAAAAATAATATACTGTCAGAATTGGCATGACGAGCCCTACGTGATGGAATTGGTTTCATCCGAATCCCAAAGATTTTAAATTTAGGCCTTTTTGGATCACTTGGTGCGGCTTGGATATTTTTGTATATTTTTGTCCTTGTTCTATATATTGGCTAGAAGGGATATCGATTGCCTACAGATGAGATGTTGCCTATTTGGATCCAGAAGGAACTAAAAGCCCTAAAGTTAAAGGGACTGATTTGGATTGCAAAGTGGTGATTATTTGTTTATGATTTATTTTCTTCTTTACATTTTTCCACTAATCTTCTTTGTCTAGGATTGATTGAGATGCTTGAACATTTTTTTTACAATCCTTTGCAAAATGCCCATATTTATGGCATGTTTTTCATTTGAATGGTCACTACTCATAATCCAGGGGCTAAACATGTTTCCAAATATCCAAGGTCGAGAGGATTGTTTTCGAGAGTCCCTTTTCAAGATCAACCTCCACGCAGATTCTTTCATATGCAAACATGACATCCTTTGATTCTAACTTTCTCTATGTAGCAAACCAGGGTATCTCGGATGCTACACGTTGTATATTCATTCCAATAGTGAAGGGGAAAGTGTGGAAGCAAAACCCATACCGGAACTATCGATGGGACATCATGTTCAGGTTTTAAGATTGGAGTCCATCAATTTAAGTACATTCCTCAAGTGTTGAATAAGTAAGGGTAATCCCTGAAGATGGGATCCCTTTATTCTTTGGTTTCAAACAAAAAGGCATAGAAACCCCTTCGCAAAAGTAATGGGTGATTTTCCCTCTGATCAAGACTTGCTAGTCTCTTTGGACCTAATTTTCCATAGATCTAGGTGATGGCCAAGTGCTTGTAAACTAACCGATTAGGCCACGCTCATCCAAATCCAATGCCACATGCCTCGATGAAGAGGCAAGTAAAGAAAGCTCTAGAATGTTTTCAAGCCTTTTCACAAATCACGTATGTTGGGATTTTAAGGCCTTTACAAGCACTGAGACCAGAGTGCAGAAGGCGAGTGTTTTAGGATCTGAAAGGGGGATAAATCCCCCTCAAAGATCTGGATCCATGCCTAGAAAATCCAAATTGCAACAACATGAGGGTAGCTAAGAGAGCACGCATGATACAATATCTAAATTCTAAAACTGGCTTTCACTAGTACACCAAATTTTTTGGATGAAAAGTGGATCAACTTCTAGTTGCATACGTCGTTGGTAATCCCAAAGGAACCAATCAGATTTTATCTCTAAACCTCTATGGACTTTGTTATCACATGAACTTGTCAGAGTCTTGTGGGTTTGTGGTTTCTACCTAAGTCTATAATTTTTCCTTGTCTCTCTCCTTTTCGTAGACCAAGTCTTAAATGTCAAGCAAATATTTAATCTGGGTCATAGGTCTCATTAGGAGAGATCAACGATGGAAAATAATCACGGGAATCGGGAGTTCGAAATGTTGTTAAAGTTGTTCGTCAAAGGTCCGAACTCCCGAAACCCGAAATCAACAGGAGTCGTCTGATTCCGAGGGACGCGTGGCACCAGATCCAAGGATTTGTGGTTTCGTTAATCGAAGTTTTTAGCGTTGAGCGGTTGGCGACTAGGGTTTTCGAGGAATCAATCGTGGTCTTCAAATTCAAAGCAAGTCCTATTGTTGATCTGAATAAGGCTATTTCGCAAGTTCGGGCATCAAAAAATTTAAAATCAAGTGGAGTGAAGACTCCTGAAAGATGAATTCCCAAAGCGCCTTTGGATATAAGTGCCAAGTTATGACCCGAGGTCGCATGCAGGATGGAGTGATGAAAAGGATTTGTGCCAAAGGCTGAAATCACCCATATTGGTCACATAAAAAGATCAGCATGGCCTCGAGACGTCGAGATTGACTCTCATAAGTCGTGGGCACCGTCTAAGCATTCATGAGTGCCAAGCCTCATCCTAATCCTGATGAAGGTAGTTATTGAAGATGGGGGCGGCAGCTGAGACCTCGTCTCACCCCATAAATGGAAAACATGTAGAGAGCGGTCGTGAAGGCAGACTCTCAATCCGAAGCTTCCTTATGGACATATTTTCTTGTAAAGCACATAATTGCACCTAGCTTGCATTTGACAGGAGGAGGCCTGTACAATATGACAGAGTAGACACCAATTGAAAACGTTATTGCAGTGGTCTGATCACACTATTGGTGGTTGCATCATTTCTGAGTATATATAGGCAATTTTAGTATTTTGTTAAGGTCGAATGGTTGAGCTAGGCTCCCTGCTATTGTAATATTTTGATGAAGAACATTGGTTCTTTGGTTATGTCTTGATTTGAGACTTCTTGATTAATCTAAGTCATCTTTCTTACCCCATCTTATTTGCCTCTGATATTGAGAGAGTTCATGAATGACTAATTCACATGGATTGTTGTAACTGTAGTATGATGAATGTTTGATTATAGTGTTGTTATGATTTCTTTCATTTTCCTTGAAATTTGAATCCAAGAGGATCTTGTGTTTGATTTTTTCCTCCTTAGGCTACTTGAATACATGATGTCCATAGAAGACCTCTACACCTTTCTCACCAAAGTCTTCCTTCTACTCACCTTTACTCCAACTTACTGACTGAATTTAATCCAAGACCTCAATTGCTTGTGCATGCTAGTCCAGATTTCTGAGTTAGAATGTTATTATCATTGAGTCTTCTCCATTTGACCTCTTAAAACTCAATTACACTCACATAAACTAATGGGTACTAGGATTACCTTCTATGCAATCTGAAGGTGACTTCTAGTGCTAACATTTATGGCGTCCTTGTCGGGGAACGAATTGAAGACTTTTCCCTGGGATAAAACGACAAAGAAGCTCTGATTATGAAGGTGCATCAGATATCAGTACCATTGAAGATTGCAACTTTCACCTAGCGACTCCACTGTGTCGACTCCACTATTTCAGTTGTGGTTGCCTCTAGCACACCTAAAGCTGACCCAGAGAATTTTTCTCGAGAAGGATTTTAGCAGTTTCTTTCTCAGCTTGAAAGTTCCCCGGGAGATTGACAATGATCAGATCTAGTCTTTGATGGTGAACAAAGACCAGACACATTCAGACTGCATATCATTCACCTGGAAACTCCATGATTAAAGAATCTAGTGGCGACTCCACTGCTTTGAAATGGAAATAATCTTGGCTCGGAGGTTTGCTCCTTTTAATTTCTCCTATGTTCCTGGTTTTCCTAATGTTGTTCCTACTATGGATGAATGAGGTGATTTTCTGCCCATATTTAGAGAGCGTAAAGATGACAACCCTGTCGAGCATCTCCGTGATTTTCATGAACTCATGCATCAGTGGGAAATACATCATGAGGATGTATTAATGAAGATGTTCATGATCTCGTTAGCAGGAGATGCTCGCGAGTGGTACCACTCCTTACCCCCTGCTAACATATCCTCCTTGGGGAAGTTTCATGTGGCTTTCAATAGACATTGTCAAAAAATTTATTCCTCTAAGTTTATTTCTCATAACTGTTGTAAGGAATATAACGACTGTGTTCAGAATATAGCAGATTCTGATGCAAACTGTGAGGATGAAGAAGATTCTTTTGGTGAGCTGGTGGGACTGGTAAGATCACTTTCTGCAGAAATAGAAGAAGTAAAGGCAGATTTTGCTTGTCGATCTTATGAAGAAAATGCAGAGTATATGTTGTCCCTGAAATAGATGTTTTGGGCAGCCCTGTTTATGATGAAGAAGTGATGTCAAATATTGACCAAGAGCAAACAGCTTTTGACGGGTATCCCAACGAAAACGATGAAGAGAAGAGATTTTCCATGCTCCCAAATATGATTGTTGGCAGTGTTGATGATTACATAGCCATGGATGTATTATTTCTTGCCCCTGATACACCTGTTGTCTTAGATTTGGAGGAAGAGATAGTGGTGGAGGAGGATTCTTCTCTTTTCCTTCAAGAGGTTTTCCACAATATATTTCTACCTAGGATCGAAGAGAAGAATCAAGAGATCACTCATTTTTTGCAATATGGAGGTGTTTTGCGCTCACCTCTCTTTAATGAGTGTTCAGATGAAGAGCAGCAGATCTCCACACCACATTTTGCTGACTTGGGGAGCAACGAGCCTGAGTATGTCAGCTATGAATCTGAGTCCGATGTGGATATGAAGGATTTCCAAGACCATACTATAGAGCCTTTTCCTTTATACATTAAGGAAGAACATTGTGTGGAAATCGGCCATCTTGGGCCCGCAAAAGACACTGAGCAGCATGATAGAGAGAAAGATCCATCCATGGATATACATGAAGATACTTCTTTCTCTTAGCCAGCGGATGTTATCCAAGCAAACAAGGGAGAAATGGAGGAGCTAAAGGTGCAGTTTATCTATTGTCTTGAACCTATAGATGAGCAAGTATCACCTGTGATCAGCCGACCGGCATCATTCCTCTACCCACCTGTACACTCTGAGAACATCGAACGACGGGTGAGTAACCATGAAGAGCAAGAGGTAATTTCTTACCAATCAAGCTTTCCTGATTATAAATTTTGTGACCCTGCGGGGTTATATATGGAACTATGTTTTCCAAAAGCATTGGAGCATGCAAAATTGTTTATATTATCATCATTCGGAGGTATTTCCAGTGTTCCAATACATGTTTTCTTTATGTTGTCATACTTCCTTTACCTTTTATGGATTATTTTCAGTAAAGAGAAGAATTATATTACCGAACAGTCTAGGTGGTTATGGTGGAAGTTTGCTTTCACCTAACGCTTTGTAAAAATCGGTTAGCCTAGGATTGTACATAAGTAAGTTCTTTCTAGAGCATGTGTGTTTGTTTTCCTTTTTTAAGTAGAATAGTGTACATGTCGGCCTTCGGCGAAATGTTTTGAGCTCGACTCCATAACCCAACAGCTAAGGCACTGGAACTACTTGTTCTTGGCAGCTCGCAGGGAGCATGCCATCCCGTGTGGAGCCAAATGTTATCAGATGAACTTGTCAGAGTCTTGTGGGTTCGTGGTTTCTACCTAAGTCTGTAATTTTTCCATGTCTCTCTTCTTTTCACAAACCAAGTCTTAAATGTCGAGCAAAGATTTAATCTGGGCCGTAGGTCTCATTAGGAGAGATCGACGGTGGAAAATAATCACGGGATTCAGGAGTTCAAAATGTCGTTAAAGTTGTTCGTCAAAGGTCCGAACTCCCAAAACCCAAAAACAGCAGGAGCCATCCAATTCAGAGGGATGTGTGGCACCAAATCCAAGGATTCACGGCTTCGTGAATCGGAGGTTTTAGCATTAAGCGGCTGGCGACTAGGGTTTTCAAGGAAGCAATTGTGGCCGTCAAATTCAAAGCAAGTTCGATCGTTGATCTGAATAAGTCTATTTCACAAGTTCGGGCATCGAAATATTTAAAATCAAGTGGAGTGAAGACTCCCAAAAGACGAAATCCCGAAGCGCCTTTGGATATAAGTGCCAAGTTATGACCCGAGGTCGCATGCAGGATGGAGCGATGAAAAGGAGATGCGCCAAAGGTTGAAAGAACCCATATTGGTCACATAAAAAGATCATCATGGCCTCGAGACATCGAGATTGAGTCTCATAAGTCGTGGGCACCGTCTAAGCATTCATGAGTGTCAGGCCTCGTCCTAATCCTGATGAAGGTAGTTATTGAAAATGGGGGCGGCAATTGATACCTCGTCTCACCCCATAAATGGAAAACATGCAGAGAGCGGTCGTGAAAGCAGACTGTCAATTTGAAGCTTCCTTATGGACAAATTTTCCTATAAAGCACATAATTGTGCCTAGCTCGCATCTGACAGGAGGAGGCCTGCACAATTTGACAAAGCAGGCACCGACTGAAAACATTAATGCAGTGGTTTGATCACACTCCTGGTGGTTGCAGCATTTCTGAGTATATATAGACAGCTTTAGTATTTTGTTAAGGTCGAATGGTTGAGCTAGGCTCCCTACTATTGTAATATTTTGATGAAGAACATTGGTTCTTTAGTTATGTCTTGATTTGAGACTTCTTGATTAATCTAAGTCAACTTTCTTACTCCATCTTATTTGCCTCTGATATTGAGAGAGTTCATGAATGACTGATTCACATGGATTGTTGTAACTCTATTATGATGAATGTTTGATTATAGTATTGTTATAATTTATTTCATTTTCCTTGAAATTTGAATCCAAGAGGATCTTGTATTTGATTTTTTCCTCCATAGGCTGCTTAAAGACCTAATGTCCATAGCAGACCTCTACACCTTTCTTACCAAAGTCTTCCTTCTACTCACCTTTACTCCAACTTACTGATTGAAGTTAACCAAGACCTCAATTGTTTGTGCATGCTAGTCCAAATTTTTGAGTTAGAACATTATTAGCATTGAGTCTTCTCCATTTTACCTCTTAAAACT
Source organism: Picea engelmannii (assembly GCA_009831015.1). NCBI lineage: Eukaryota > Viridiplantae > Streptophyta > Pinopsida > Pinales > Pinaceae > Picea > Picea engelmannii. The sequence continues at coordinate 27,509 of ML816587.1, forward strand.
CAATTACACTCACATAAACTGATGGGTATTGGGCTTACCTTCTATGCAATCTGAAGGTGACTTCTAGTGCTTACAGACTTATCGCAAAAGAATCTACCAATTGAGATAACACTCAGAGATGTGTTTTAACTTGATTTTTAATAAACAAGTGATTCAAGTATTTCATGGGGATAAGATCTTGTAGTAAAGTTACTCTAAAGGTCATTTTTATTATCAAGCCCCGTCTCTGACTAAAACAAGTGTCGATTAAAGTATGAAGACACTATTTTGGGACATGAACCTTCTTGTTTTGTCTTCAATGTTTTCAATAGTGTAGTCCTATGCAATGACCAAATTTTATATTTTAACCCCTAATTATATGTAACCCCATGAGAACTTTAGGGTAAAAAGAAACTATTATCCATGTACATACTTCGCTCAAAGTTAATAAAAACTTGTTTTTGTTAAGAAAGGGGGGTGGGGTTATGGGGTGTGGAGGCTACACATGTTTTTTGGATTATTTGAGCTTTGTAATATCATTGCTATTAAACTCTAATTTGAGGTATTTATAAACATTTTTTGTTAATCAAATTTCACAATTAAAATAGATTTTGCAATTCTAAGAATTATACAACCTTCCTTCTCAATATTATATGTACATTTCTTTGATATGACATTAACTACCATTTCCATATATTATAAAAGAAAACTAACCAAACATTTAACAAATATCACATCATTGGTATTGTTGAAAACCTAATCCATTAGAGTTATTACAGTTATGATATTCACTTGAGAAGGATATAAAAAGTTTTTAATATGACATTGATTACCATTTCAATATATTAAAAAAAAAAAAAAACTAACCAAACATTTAACAAATATCACATGATTGGTATTGTTGAAAACCTAATCCCCAGTTATGATATTCACTTGAGAAGGATATAAAAAGTTATAAGTCAAATAGGCATTATCATGGTATTTCAACACACCTTTTGAAAGATGAATCCAAAGTTCATACCTCATATGTATATCATATTAAGAAAATGCATATTTAGATGATGTTAATTCTGTTATATTCTAATAGTTTGGTATCCATCTCCATTCTGGTGTATTCTAATAGTAGTAACAGAGCACGGTTCTGGTTTCACCATGGTAGTTTCCCATGGAAGGTGAGGTGCAGGGAGTAGTTTTCCATGGGAGGTGAGGTGCAGGGAGAGAGGACCGATTGGCACACAAGCTTCATCTCTTCGAGGAAAGAGATATGGGTGCAATCAAACCTGCTCTAGTCATTTAAAGATCTGAATTGTATCGAACGCTTGGTTGCTATTTTTTACGAGGAACCCAGTAGAAAGAGTAAATGTGACAGAATATCAACGCAACCAAAGTGACCCTCATGGATTTGAAGCGATCTGCTAAACCTGGTCACAAAATCGCCCAAAATTAAGCTCACGCAAATCTGAAACATGAACAAAATTCCTTCTCTACGGATCTATCTCACGTGTATAGAAACGCCTCTGAGATCTCATGCATATTTGAAATATGTTTTCATCGTTTGGCTCCATTTGGTTCTCTACTTATTCTCTCTTAAAACTGTATTTCTGCATCCGCCATGAAAACCGACCCTTCTGCTACGCTGTTCAGGTCGTAGATGCTTTGTTGAATTCAGCGTGGTAGAGTAGATTTTTCTATGGGAGTCGTCAAGTGAAATATTGTTGCCAAAGTCGATGAATATTATGTTATCTTAAAGGGTTAACATCATTTGATAGACAATTCGTCAAAGGTTAGCAAGATAGATTTAGGGATCACTACTTCAAGATTCATGATGAGAACTATCACAACGGAGTTTTCCTATGAAACAAAATTTGTTTTCAAGTTCTGACCAATTAATCATATAGTGAAGGAAATACTGAAACCCTATTCTGATCTATTATTTTGCTCGCTGGTTAGGACTCAATCTGTTGAGACTATTCCAATCTATTACTTATCAAACGGGTTTCTGGCCCTCGACCTAGGTGCTCCTACACTCAACATGTATTATTACATCATTTACATTACTACTACCTGCATATCATTCTCTGTATATCCCTTGCTTTTCTGAAGCAATAGACATCTGGCGATCGAGACCCATGGAGGACCGATATTTTCATAACTTTTTCGCCAACGAGCATTGTCGCCTCGGAGGACATAAGGCCTATTATCCATCACTGTAAATTTTATTGTGTTTCAACCCAGGAGTCAGCATAAGTTCACACTAATTATTTTGATCTGAGCCAACATAATACCGCTTGGACTCTTCAGCTTTGCAGAAATACACAGTTTTCATGACAAGAATGTGAGATTTTCTTGACAGTATCTTGGAATTTGGTTACAGAGATCCAATTTCGTGGAGAAAATCTTCATCAATCCTTGCCTCCATAAGAAAAAAGAGTACTGCCTTTTATATCTGCGAATGTTCTCAGAGTGACCTCCATGCAATATTCATTTTTCTTTTTGACCATTTGATTCAAAATTTTGAGATCGAATATTGCTCCCAAGATGTATGAGTTAGCTATAAACACATACCCTTATCCTATTAGACTAGTTTATCAAATTTTCCACTGTTCAAAAGAGCAGGGAAAACATCCCCGTGTCCAGGGGTACCATCCTTCTTTATCTGTGAGACCTTTAGGTTGCCATGGCATCAAATCTTCTACCACCACGTGTGGATACTGACTCTAGTTAAAGATGTGGATGTCGTTATTTGAGCCA
>ML816587.1:34779-59812 GCA_009831015.1 Picea engelmannii
ACTCTACTACCTCGTTGGGCCTTATTTAATAAATATATCCCTAGATACATTAAGTAACAACCTATTTAGACACTAACTAAGGGAGTTAGGGTGGGACCCTAACATGCCCTCCCCCTTACAAATAGCATTGCCATCAAGGCTAGAGATGAGGAAATTAGTGGAGAATATCTATTGGTTTGCATGTAGCTTCTTCAGGCTGTGTATCCTTCCATTGTATAAAAAATTCATAGATAGTGCACTGACAAATATAATGCTCATGTTTCTCCAAAACAACTTTAATCTACAACCAATTGGAACCCTCCTTTTCCAATTTTGGAAGGTTGGTTTGAACTCTACAATTGGACCCAATAATTTTCTTCAAGAACACATGAAACACTAGGTGGAGATTAGAATGCTTGGGTCAAGCTAATTTTTAAGCCATTGGCCCTATACATTGATTGTAGTATTAAGGGTCCATAAAACTTAGGAGATAACTTTTAATGGCGTGTATCCTTGAGGGAGGTATATTGATAGGGTTGGAGATGCAAGAACACCTAATCCCCTTTTTCAAAATAGCATTTGAAGCAATGTTGGTCTACATGTTTCTTCGTGTGATTCTGAAATGAACAAAGTTCTTTCACTGAGGAATATCCAACATAAGAAGAACAAATAGTTAAAATCCATATAAGATAAGTAAATATATAACCGAATAATTAATATGACATAGATGATATAATTCAATACAATGTGACAATGTATTTATACGCATTGACTAGTCATTATGTTTGATCAGTCATGTCCCTTGTTTAGGTCATGTCTCTTAGTTAGGATGTTTCAATTCATTTATTATTATTTACTATTGTTATTATTGTCATTTATTTGATGTTTATAAATTTTATGTTTGTTACATTTCTTATCCCTCCAAGATGCTTTGTCCTCAAAGCATTTTATGAACAAGCTTGTGTCTCTATTCTAGCCCATAATGCTTTCACGTGATTTTTTTCCATGAAGCTATGATGGTTGATGATACCAAATGATATAAGTTATGAAGCATTGAGCAAAATTGTTGTATCGTAAAAGGTTCAAACCACCCTAATTTATTTTTTTGCAAAACTATTTGGTGATGATTTCGGTGTCCACACATGAGCTTCTCTTCAATATAATAGGATCTTCCATTAGCTTCTCATATTGATTTCATCTTTGGTTAGTTCGTTAAATAATATGATGACTTTTATAATTGAGATGATGATGATGTGGAAAATATATCTCATTCAGACATACACTTAGACTCAATCATATTTCAGTCTCCAACAAAGTTTCAACAGCCACGCATTAAACCACACAGTTGTACTTTATGAACAGAAACACTAATAGACTAAGATCTGAAATAAAATAGCAGCAGAACTAACTCTTTAATAGCAAACAAAATAACATATTTGGCAACAAAAATTTTGGGTTATGCTCTAGGAAGAAACTGTAGGAAAGAAATGACGGCTTAAGGAGTAATTTCTTATTTAGCTCTAGGGAAAATCAAAGATTTACAAAAGCAATAATATCAGCATGAAATACATAGACATATCTCACTCTCCAACAAAATATCCCTATAGAAAACAGTGCCAAAATGTGTTCTAGACATAGTGCCTTGGTTGTACGACTTGTATGGCCTAGTATAGTCAGAAACCAGCCACAAAATGCCTAGAAAATTATGCCAGGGAGATTTTGTACAGTATAGTACCCTGTTGTACATAATACTCCAGCAAAATTGTCTTGGAATTTGTTCCATACTGTAACAAAGCTAGTTTCATTTAATTGTGTGCCTTTCTCTTGTTGTACGACCAGCATTCACTGATGTATGGCCCTTCCTATAGCAGTTGTATGGATAGTATTAAATTTTGAAATATCTCTTGAGATGCCTACCAATCCCTCTCCTAGGGATGCATGTCAATCTCCCTTGTTGCCTCTCTTCCCTCCAAGTTAAGAAACCTCTCTCGAAAAATGTGACCCTTCACCTTCCCTCCAAGCTATCCTCAAGATGTGCATTGCTCTCTCCCTCATGAGATACCTTTATGAATTTCCAAAGTGTAACTTCCCTAACCATTGGTCTTCCAATGAGATTGACAGTCAATATTAGATCTTTCTCTCATGAGATCAACGGTCACAACTTAATCATTCGTTGAGGTCACTTGAGTCACTAAAATGACCCATAACATCATAAAGTCACTTTTACACTTAAAAATTAAAAGACCCAACTTTATAAAATCACTTTATAAAGTTACTATATAAAAATGCATTATAAAGTCACTAGGGAGAATTGTGCTCGGTCACTTTCGTATGTTGGGTGTCGCCAATGTAGAATTACCTCTGAGCTACCAAATCTAACACTCCCTCTTAGCGAGAGAGGTACTACTGGTATCACCAACAGAATCTGTCTCCGACTCATCAGCTGCCATAGGCACTCCCTTTGTACTAAAAGCCTTTGCTCCCCTTAAACATGAAGCCATTGCTCCCATTGCACTAGAAGCATCGGTTGCTACCTCCACTGATCTATGAACTGAAGACATACTCCTACAAGAATGCACACTCTCCTGAGAATCCATTTGTGTCGACTCATGCATGATGAGTCCTCTAAGAGTCCCGAGAGAGGACTGAGCCACAAACAACCACAACTTGTTCTACTTGAGAACACTTATGATTCTCACCTTCCACTGCAAGTAGTTGCAGATCCCCTCCAACTTATATTCAAACATGATATTGGAATTCATCTTTGTCCACCTGAGAAAGAACCTTCTTTCCCCTTCTTTCAAGAAAAATCCCTAGCAAATTACTTAATGTCCCAAGTGCCAAACTCTCCACAGAAATTCAGAGCACCTGCTCTGATACCATGTAGCAAATATATCTTATTTCAGACATACACTTAGACTCAATCAAATTCCAGTCTCCAATAAAGCTTCAACAACCACACAGTTGTACTTTATGAGTAGAAACACTAACAGACTAAGCTATGAAATAAAATAGCAGTGGAAATAACTCTTTAACAACAAACAAAATAACATATTTGGCACCAAAAATTGTGGGCTATGCTTTAGGAAGAAACTATAGGAAAGAAATGACATCTTACGGAGTAATTTCTTGTTCATCTCTAGGGAAAATCAAATATTTACAACAACAATAATATCAACATGAAATACACATACTTTCTCACTCTCCAGCAAAATATCCCTCTAGATAACAGTGCCAAATTGTGTTCTGAACAGAGTGCCTTAGATGTACGGCCCAATACAGTCAGCAAACAACCACAAAACACCTAGAAAATCATGTCAGGGAGTTGTTGTAGAGTACAGTACCCTGTTGTATGGAATAATCCAGCAAAATTGTCTTGGAATTCATGCCAAATTGTAATAGAGTTGGTTGCCTTGAATTATGTTCCTTTCTCTTTTTGTACGGCCAACATTCACTGATGTACGGACCATCCTGTAGAAGTTGTATGGACAGTATTAAATGATAAAATCTCTCTTGAGATGCATACCAATCCCCTGGTACACTAGGATTTTACAGACTTAACCACTCAAATCTATAGATCCAACAATTTCTCACCATATTTCAAGCAAAATTAAATGGATAATATCCCAAAAAAATAGCCAAAACTGAGAACATTTATACTAAGGCATAACTCAAAATTGTTTTGAGAATGTACTTCACAACTCAACTGGACGCTTATAATTTGACTTGGAATTCAAATAAAGAGATTTTAATAATATTTAACCTAGGGAATTTGTTTTAATTTTAGCTCTTCTATTATCATGACAACTATAATTAAGCGACAAACTCGTATATTCTTTAGTGGCTGCTACAAAGGATCTTGATACTAACTTGTGAGATATGTTAAAGTTAAATTATCGATTACTATAGAGGTTCACAATACTTTTTTCCCTGCCATTTTCTATGTATATAAACTTATTTCATGAAATGGGTTGATTATATAAAGTTGGTTGAGTTTATATTTCAAAGTGGAGGTTAAACCTAAGTGCATTTTTTCTTTTCTTGCTTCTATAACTATAACTATTGACCTTCATGAACTTCAATGTATGGTAGTGAAATGATTTTGACTGTAGTTTGTATTTCCTATGATAGTGACAGTTTATTTATTTTGATTTTTTGGTTTTGATCTTAGAATTTGTAGGGAATTAGTTTTTTCTTCACTGGATTTTATGAAATATAAATGGTCAATGGTCGGTTTTTTTGTTTTGTTTTTTTAATTTGGTCAAATATCTAAGGATCAAAAAACTCTAATAAATTTGGTAAATGTGTGGATAAGAGTCATATCAAACAGGATCAGAAGACAATGTCGCCAAAGGTCAAAATCAAACTGTGGCTCTGATACTAAATGAAATGAACAAAGTTTGTTTACTGAGGAATATCCAACATAAGAAGGAAAAGCAGTTAAAATCCATATAGGATAAGTAAATATATGATGAATCATGAATATGAGATAGATGATAGAGTTCAATGCTATGTGATGGTATACTTATATGCATTGATTGGTCTTTGTAGTTGATGGGTCATGACCCTTGTTTAGGTCATGCATCTTAGTTAGATGTGTCATTTCATTTCATAATTATTTATTGTTGTTGATGTCATTTATTTGATGTTATATATATTTTTGTTCATTGCAGATTTTGAGCCAACACCAAATTATCTTTGAAGGTACTAAGTGTGTCAACACGAGTTGTTAGGGTGTTGTCTACCTCCTAAACCTTAGAGAGGCTCGATAAGTATGATATCACTAACGAGGGTACTTGTCCATACACTATCTCAAAGGGGGGAATGTTAGTAGCAGCATGATAAGTAGTATTGTACCACCATTTGGTGAGGTGTAACCATTGGACCCATTGGTTTTTTCATTCCAAAGAAAAAAAAATGTAAATAAGCTTTCAAACATTTGTTGATTGCTTCCACCTAGCCATCAATTTGGGGATGATACGATGTGTTGAGATTCAATTGGGTACCTAGTTATTGGGAGCATAGAGAAGAAGTATAATCATCTTTGGGAAGAGTGAGGGTCAAGCAAGCAAGGGAAAGAGAAGGAAATTTGTATGTAGAGAGGGGATAGTTTTTGCATGCAGATTTTGGACAGCAAGGGAGGAGTTGTTTGTTGGGGAAGAGCACCAGCCATGGTATGTTTGGAGGCAGTCATTGTTAGGCTGTGTTTTATGCCTGAAATGTGGCCTTTGTTCCTGAAACACAAGTTGTAAGCCTATGTGCATGAAAAACAGGTTGTAAGTCTGTAGTGCATTTTTCTATTAAGGAAATGGCTCAAGAGCCTTATGAAGGTTGTTGTGAGAACTCATGAAGCAGCTGAGAGTTCTTTAAGTCCCCAATTGAGAGATTCCTAGGCTACCAAGTGCAATCGAAGCCCTGATAAATGAATGGTATAGCCCGAGGGACTGTGAGTAGTGAAGGGGGTACATTCCTTGGGTAGTGCAGGTTGTGGGGAAGAGAGAGATGGTGGATTGGAACTATTGTAGGAGTAGAACCGGGGTTTTAGGGTTGTTGAGTGTGGAGAGTGGATATCCATAGGGTTAGATCTCTTTGTGGACTCATAGCCTCAGCTTGGGGGTGGCCTATTGTTGAGAGACAATGAACAGCAGTGCCTATGGCTAGGAGGTTCATCCTTCATACGCAGTCAATTGGTTATATTTTATGAACAAATAAGTTTTTGTTGTGTTTATTATGATTATTTCGTTGTGTAAATGATATCCGAATGTTTTGTTATGTTTTGTTGGGTTTGCATACATTCATGATTTTATAAATATTGTAAATGCATGGGTAAATCAGCATATTGTTTTGTTGTGATTTCTATGGGCTTATGGCCCTTTGTTTTCTTTTATATCTATAGTGGCGGGACTTATCTTGTTAAGGTTGGGTACATTATAGATTGTTATCAGAACTATAGGTTACAGCACCAGCCATTCAAGGGCCTACAACATGATAATAAGAAGTTGTTTGGATGAGTTTTCGTTTGGGTAAAAAGTGTTTGCTTCGGTACAACGTCGTAGGGAAGAACTCTAGTGGTTTAACACTATCATGAAGGGCATGGAAATCGTGTTCAAGTGAGTCCTCATGGCCTTGGATTTCCATCGAGCTCTCATTTGCTTGATTTGGGCATCAGGATTGGGAATTATGCCTCCCATAAGACAGCGCTCAAAAACTATCAATTGATCCTCCACGTGAATTCCAGTCATCGATCTATGATCTAAGCTATTTATCCCACACGCATGGGAAATGATTCAGGTAACCTCATCACCCCGTCATTATGCTCAATCAGTGCCTAGTAATCCATTGTAAATATCAGTGGTCGCCTTCTGATAGGTCTGTCTCGCTGCCATGTGTCCTTAGAAGAGTGGTTCAGAGGTCAAGACCCCACGTGAATATTCCTTCATCGGACCGGAACCACTTGGGAATGAAGAGAGTCGAAGGTGTTCTGACCAATGGTCAATGGCCCGGCTCGGATTTAAGTGAAAGTTCCGTGGAGAAAATCGGTGGCCTGGTGGACCAAACCGAAGTCTAATGGAAGTTCTACGGGGTGACTAGTGACCTAGTGGACTAGATCGGAAACATATTGAAGTGAGAGAAAGGGAATCATTTCCTCGATGACCGAAGTCTGCTGACTAGATCGAACTTAGAATAAAAACAGTGTCACATCAATTCCATGTCAACGAGTGATGTCACATCAGTGGATTTCCACGTAGGCAAGATTGTCCTATAGTCTCAAAAACAAATCTAGAGCCATTTTTCCTATTTTGGCCATAACTGGAGTAAATTAAGTCAGATTGAGATGAAACTTTTGTGTTTTGTCTGCAGTAAGGAAGAGATGAAAAACTGTTAGAGAGGGCCACTGTCCATTTCTGCTTGAATTTGTCAGAAATTGCAAAAGTAGTTTTTAAAGATTTGGGTCCAAATCATTGGCAGAGATTCAGATTAAGTTGAAATTCTGGGAGAGAGTTCAGAAAGAAGACATGGAAAGAACACTTGAAGGAATTGAATAAAATCTAAGGGGTTTGGAAGGGAGATGTTGAAATAGGTCAAAATCCATTATTTCATACCACTTTTGGGGGATTTTTTGGATTTTCAGAGGAAAAAAAGTGATTCCGGATCACAAAACAAAACAAAAAAATGTATTTATTCAACCTTTTGTATACTCATCAAGCCAAACAAATTTGGTTTAGTGAAATTTTTCCAGAAGTGCACAACTTGGGAGATAGTCAGTCTAACTAAAAATTGTCTCGAAAAAGGGGTGAAAATGACAAAGTTGTCATTTCCAAATTGTTGCATTTGTTTAATAAATTATCAATTTGACAATATGAGAGTTGTTATGAATTCATTGTCATCATTATTATCTATGTCTCATACAAAGTTTTATTTGTTTACTAACAAATTTACTTCTATGAGTGACAGAAGTTGGTGTCTGGGATTAATTGCACTAGAATGAAAAGTGTACAAAAAGGGGTAAATTAGCAATATTCAGAGAACTATAACTTCGTACTCAAAGATCATATTTGGGAAAGGAAGTATTAATTGGAAATCTCTTGGATAGAAGAATCCAAAAATCAACCCAGAATTGTGAACTGAGTAGCTAAACTCACAAGAAATCATAAGAAATATGATTGTTGACCTTAAAGGGGCAAAGTTGTGCATATGTTTCCAGAATTGTAAATTATAGCTTTTATTTAACAAATGTGGTTGCATGCAAATTGCTTAGAATATTAAGGTTACTTATGTAACATAGAATGTTTAGAAGGAGGTCTATATATATATATGTGAAATGTGCAAGAGAAATCTGCAGGTATGAAGGAAAAGACAGTGACCATTCTTCAAAAATGTGCATTGATTTATTTAGGAAGTTGCAAGGATCGGACATCTTGGTGTCGTGAGTAGTTTGGAAGACCTCTATTAAAGTTTTATTTGGATAAATAAATAAAAATATTTCCAGATGGAAAATGTGCATATCAAATGTGGATGCTAGGTAAAAAAATTCCATCCACAATTTATGATAATGCATGACCAGTGGGTACACATGAACACTGGAAGGATGATATATATAGCAAGTGAAAGAGGTTGGAATTGGCATTAAGGATGAGCAGAGACACTTGAATAAAGAGTGTTATGTTGAGGATTATTCAAAAGATTATCAAGGGTCGAGAATGAGCAATGTTAAGAGATGAATCCGGGTGCAACCCTGAGGGTTTGGGAATCTAAGAAGATAGTGGTCTAATAAAGAGGACCATAATGCATATATGAAGGTAAGGTGCATCACCTCCATAAATCAGTTGTGCATATTTGTAGTACCTCCGTTGTTGTTATTAGAAGAACATAGTGGAAACATGGTATAAGTTTCAAAACTTCAGGGGTGACGTAATGAAGGTGCATGTATGATAAAGAGTGTCAACATATGCATAAAGGAAACATTATGGGAAGAACTTCTTTCGAAGGATGCAGTCGGACTTCAAAGAAGGGTATTCCATAAATGGAAGAATAATTATAAGACTAATCAAAGTCCTTGAACATTCTGAGATAATGGAAGAGGTACCATGAGGTGGTTTGCAAGCTAATTGGAGTGTATTGCAACACTCAAGGAATTATGAAAATAATAAAAGGGAATTGCTTATGCATATAGAGAATGTTGAGTACATTTGAAGGGTGTTGTGTGTATCTCCAAGGTATAATGGGATGCCAATTCAAGAAGAACGCAAATAGGGAAGCGGTCTTTAGAGGAAAATTCCTAAGAAGACACATGAGGAAGAAAATGGTTCTATTCTTGACATGGTATGTAAAAGAGATGGAACCTAAAAGGAACTATCGCAATTGTACAAGAGAGATGGTCAAGCTTGTATAGTTGTTTAAGGAATCAAAGAGTTGTAGAGGGAAATGCAAGGCTAGAGAGCAAGATTCTATGCATAAAGGAAATAGTTGTGTGATGATAGCACTAGTGGACAGATTGGTTGGAAATGCAAGACAGCCAAGTTGGGCTTGGCCAAGGGTGCCCAACAAGAAGAAAAAGTCAACAAGGAGCTACAAGATTTCAACAACATAAATAAAATTGAAAAAGATATGCACTAATGTGCATAATAGAAGAGGACAACATGCTTATGTTTATGCCTTGAAGTCTCATGTTGATAATGGGTGATTTCCATAAGGAAGATTAATGTTTAGTGTGCATTAATATGCATGCATGTATAGTTTATGGAGGTGAAAATTTGAAAGATAAGTTGTTGTCCACTCATGAGTGAAGATATTTTCAGTGGATAATAGAGGTGCAATAAGGATTTGCATGTTGAGATAGTCCCATGAGGAGGGACTATATAAATACCCTATTAGAAGGTTAGGGCCATGATTTTAGGATTGTTAAGAGCTAGACAATGGACTGCAGAGGCCTTATTTTTATGCCAAGAATCCTAGATTACATTCTAAAAACATGCATGTGTGGAAGGCTACATATGATGAAACCACTGTAAATGGGAGCAATATTGGGCAAAAGGTAGAGGCAAGGAAGCTACCTCTATTATTAATCGTGTGCAGATGAGCAAAATGACAATGCATATGGTTGTAGGGGTATAAAAAGGTTCAAGGACAGTCATCTACAACAACAACAAAAATAAATAAATAAATTGAAATAAATATACACCAAAGTGCATGATAGAAGTGATGCATGATACATATAATAAATCTAGAATGCATGTACATGGAGTAGGCATGATAAGATTGAATTATTAATGCATATTGATGTGCATTTGTACATATGGACATTCTTGAACATGCATATGTCATGATTGTAGACTCAGAGTGGTCTATTGTTATATATATCCATGCAATAATGATGTTGTGATATTTGAATATGAATAATAATGGATTGTGTATCCAGGGAAATTGTTATAACATGAATGAAGATGTTGATGATGATGTTGCATATGAAAACCATATGTGTGAAGAAAAATGAGGATGGTAGAATGTTGATAAAGAGATCAATAAAGGGGACCCTGGAAGTTGCCACAACAATATTAGTTGGTCGAGTGGCATAAAGTAAATTGATAACAGCGATGCAAGTATGCATTTGGAGTTTTTATTATGCATAAATGTTGGAGTTGAGGTAAGAATTCTCTCGATCAAATGTTAATGTTTGAAATTAATGTAAAGGCAAAAGGCCTTGAGTACACACATGCTATGTAATGCTTGACTGCATTTATGATAAATTTAATTGCATGTGATGTTATGTTGATTATGAGATCATAACCAAGTTAAATCATGAGACATTACTCTCGTTGTAGCAATGAATGTCATTAGAGATGGTCATGTTGAGGTTGGATATGGAAAGGCTATAGCTTCATCCAAGCGCATAATGGTTTTCCCTTATATAACCAATGTTTGGACTGCAAACTCTTTGTCGACATGAGAGAACACTAGGAGAATTATATTCTTGGTGTTATGTATGGGTTGAAGAGGAAGGTATCCAAATCATTGGATAAGTTGTGGAGAAGACTTTGGACGATGTGTTGAGGCATTGGCTAGACCTCCCAACTCATGGTGGAATACATGACATAGATATGTGGTATTTCAGATTCGATGCAATGATGCATTGTGTAAATGTGGCCATAGGTATGAGCACATTGGTTTTATTTATGGGTAATATTCAATTGTGTTATGAAAATCTTGGTGTGATGATAATGCATGTACAATGAATGATAGTTTCACTCCATATGATATGATTAATAGTTGAATTTATTTTTTAAATAAAGGTTGGAAATTATTGAATTGTTGGTAAAATACAATTCTAATGTCATTACATAAATTGTTGAAAATGTTCATTAATACCAACAATCTGTTTAGCCAAGCGAAAATTGAGAAAATTGTAGGAAGAATGGTTTTGGATATGGCAAGAATGTACGCCCATAAAGAAGACCAATGTCTGCTACTACGCAAGCCAAACATAATGAGTAGAAAACTCGTGCATGAAAATTTTATTTTCCTGTGTAAAACAGATTTGAGAAATTAATAATTGCAAATTGTTATGATATGCTAACAACTTGTTTGGTTGCATAGAAATTGAGAAAATTGTAAGGAAAATGGTCTTAGATATGGCAGAGATGTAAGCCCATAAGGAACACTGATATCTATCGCTGCAAGTGCCAAATATAATGAGCAGAAAACTCATGCTTTGAAATTTTGTTTTCTTATATAAAAAATAGATTTCAATATTTATAATTGAAAATTGTATAATGATGTCTCATATTGGTTGTATACATAATGCAGATGGAATGATTGTCACAGGTTACGCATTGCTAGTGGAAGTCTAGCATCAAGTTGGCATTTGCCTACACAAGAACACCTTGGAAAATGATAGATCTCCTAAGGAACTATATAACAGTGAAAGGGATGCCTGAGCCTAAAGGATAAGTAAAGTAAGAAACCAAAAACTCCAGAAGAGAAGAAGCAAGTTTTCAGGCTTGTCGAAGAACCATGTTGTCAGGCCTGGAGAATGAACTCTTGTGTGTGAGTTGCATTGTCAAAGAACCAGGTTCTCAAGCATGAAGAGTGAAATTTGTGAGTTGCACTACAACAATAAGGTTGTTGCGGGTTATTTTTACGGGTAGTTTTCAAACAATGAATCCCTTGAGTGCCCAGTAGCGAGATTCTCAGTTACTCGTGTCAAGGGACCCTCATAAACGAATGATATGGCCCAATGGACTGAAAGCAGTGAAGGAGGCACATTCCTTAGGTCAACGATGATAAAAGAATGGTATAGCCCGGTGCACTGGGAGCAGTGAAGGAGGTACATTCCTTGAGTTGGCAGGTTGAGAGGAAGAGAGTTGGTGGAAATCAAGATAGTTGTAGGAGAATGTTAGAGATTTATGTGTCTATGTTTTGGGGCCGGAGCGCATATGTATTTATAGTTTATGGGGTCGGGTGCCTATGTATTTATAATTACGTTGAAATTCATGCGTGATATTAGAATACTAGAGAGCCTATATGTTGAATAAAGGTCGAAGAGCCTAGCATTGTAAAATAAATGTACACTTGGTGGTGTTGTGCACTGAGAACAGTGCAAAAATAATATAACATCCCTAGTTTTAGTCCCCACAAATTATAATGTAATTGTGCAAATATTAATTAGGTTCGTGAATCGTTATGTTTGGAGTAAAGAGCTCGTATTGATTAATATAGTCAAGGACCAAATTGTATATTATGAACATTGAAATGATTAATAAAAATAGTAATTGTTTGTTGCGATGTGAGAATGATGAAAATGATAGGGACGATGATTCCACAAGAGAAAGAGGGATCCAAGGGATAAATATTCATGGGTGTTAATCCAACTTACCTTCTTGAATTATTATCATTGTGTAAACCTTTTATTTTATTGTTGAATTTCCCAAGGCAAAATCTTTGAACTCGTGTAAGAGGGTGGGTGTGAGGAGTCACGTCTTATAGTTATTGGGAACATGAAGATGAAGTACAATCATCTTTGGAAAGAGTGAGGGTCAAGCAAGCAAGGGAAAGAGAAGGAAATGTGTATGCAGAGAGGGGACAGTGTTTGCATGTAGATTTTGGACAGAAAGGAAGGAGTTGTGTGTTGGGAAAGAGCACCAACCATGGTATGCTTGAATGCAACCATTGTTGAGTTGTATTTTACGCTGGAAATGTGGTATGTGTGCTTGAAAAACAGGTTGTAACAATATAGTGTGTTTTTCTATTGAAGAAATGGCTCAAGAGCCTTATGAACACTGTTGTGAGCACTCATGAAGCAGCTATGAGTTCCTAAAGTTCCCAACTGAGAGATTCTTAGCCAACCGAGTTCACTGGAAGCCTTGATAAACGAATGGTACAGCCTAAGGGATTGTGATCAGTGAAGGGAGTACATTCCTTGAGTAGTGCACGTTGTGGGGAAAAGAGAGTTGGTGGATTGGCACTGTTGTAGGAGTAGAACCTAGACTTTAGGGTCGCTGAGAGTGGAGAGTGGATAGCCAGAGGGTCAGATCTCATTGTGGACTCGTAGCCTTAGCTCGAGGGTGGCCTGTTGTTGAGAGAAAATGAATAGCAATGCTTATGGATGGGCAGTTCATCCTTCGCACATAGCTAGTTGGTTATATTTTATAAGCAAATCAGTTTATGTTGTGTTTATTATGATTATTTTGTTGTATAAATGATATATGAATGTTGTGTTATGTTTTGTTGGGTTTGCATGCATTCATGATTTTATAAATGTTGTAGATGCATGGGTAAATCAGCATATTGTTTTGTTGTGATTTCTATGTGCATGTCGCCCTTTGTTTTCTTTTATATGTGTGGAGTTTTGTTTTTAAATTCATATTTAGTTGGCTAAGTCATTTTTGTAGTGACGAGACTCAGCTTGTTAAGGTTGGGTATTTTACAGGCTTCAAGTTTCAAAGTCCTATCAATCGAGCAAAAACAAGCAAGTTAGAGTTAGAGACGTATTCAATCAACGTCATTTAGTTTGTGGTATTTCTTAAAGCACCATTAGTAGAAGACTTATAGCTTCTACTAGACAGCAGTTTGTGATAATCTTTAAACCACCATTTGAAAACACTTCCAATTAGTAGAAGACATCAACTTCTAGCTAAATTAATAAATGTTCCGAGAACCACTAAGCCTTAGAGCCAAGTTCCAAAGTTTATAATCTTTCTTAAACAGCCATTTAGTAGAAGACATCAGCTTTTGCCAGCCATTTGGTTTGTGGTCATCCAAAACCACCAGATTCAAAAAGCACATTCAGCCATTGACACCTATCCACTTCTAGTTTTCAGCACTCTACTTGGACTCATATACACCACTTCGGATTAGAGAAAGAATGTTGAAAACCTAATCCATTAAGATTATAATATTCACTTGAGAAGAAATATGAAAAGTCATAAATAAATAAAAATTGTTATCGAATCCAAGAGACCTCTTGGAAAATGTGAATCCAAGAGACCTCTTGGAAAATGTGAATCCAAAGGTCATAAATCATGTATTTATACGTTATCTTATTAATAAAATGCATATCACATTGATCTCCATTCTAGTGTATTCTAACAAGCACCATAACCCAAGAACAAGAACAAAACAAAAAAAATATGACGTAAACATTTTCCCTATTGTGGCAATGCCAACATTAAAATGTATAGCTATAAAACCCTGACCTTCCAAGCATAAAGGCTACACAAAATTAAATAAATTTAGGTATATTTGGCTAGAATAATCAATGGACATTACACTATTTCCAATCAAATAATGCAATTTAATAGTGACCCCCATTTGACAAGATCGTGACTGCAATCAATACAAAAATGATAAATATATAAAACATGGCCGTCATAGGTCAATTTTCTTTTTGTAATCTATCTATTTGTATTAATATAAGGAGGCAAGAATTACAGGTGTTTTGCTATTGGCTTGCCACTTGGGAAACCATCCCAGCAGCAAAACATTTGCTTCATCGAGCTTGTTGCCCGGAATATACCAGAAAAAATGATTGTTAGTGTTTATAAAAGATCTATCAAAAAAAAGGCATCCTGATATCTCAGATTGTTTTCTTCTACTATCCGAGGATAATCAGTCTTATGTCTATAGCTATACAGACTATCTGAAAATGAAAGGTATATCATTACAAATTAAGCAGAGGAAGGAGGAACATCTCGAGGAACCTGGGGGGGGTCCTCATTCATGGTGTTGAAGTTGATGTCGTCTTTAGCTGCCATAATGTTGAGTTTCTTGTCAAGCATCTGATTCTGCAGCTGAATGTAATCCATCTTCATGGCCAACTCATTGTGGGCAACAATCTGATCAATGATAGTTTTACTAAGAAGCGTTTTTAGATGCCAATACATGTCAATAGTAAGAAAATACCATGTCCCTGGCACAGGTTGAACCTGTATCAGGAATCCATGGCATGAGTTCAGCACCAACTTCGACATCAGGGGTGTTACTCCTTTCCTGACGCACCTCGTCTTCCAGTCTATTCATATATGATTGCACTTCAGAGGTGATGAGGGTGGAATAAGTCTATGTGGTTGCTATAACATCGCTTGAGGGAGTGGGAGACTCACTCTATGGGCATTTATGCACCCTCGACCTCTGGATCTGTCCATGGAGCCGAACCCTGAACACTAGCGAACTCTGGACGCAAGTCGATGCGCGGTTCTAGCTTGACGGTGAGAACAAAGGCCGAAGTTATGTAAGCTGTTCTGGTTTGTTCGGAATCTGAAGTGGTATGAAAAGCCCCACAGAAGAAGAACCCACAGGAAGAGAGTCCGACCTTGAGTTGCTTGGCGTTTGACTGCTTGGCTCGTAATCTAAGAATATTTGATGGCGGTTGCAAATGGTTGTCAACTCCATTATAGTGTTGGTACGATCAGGGGTAGAACAACTAAGTGGAGACTTATTCCGCGTGAACATATCTTCCTGAATATGTTCAGGATTACTATGTTGAATTACCTTCATGATTGCCAGCTCGAACTTATTGAAATGCCTTAAAACCACATCAATGTGTTGCATGGTATGTGGACTGGGTGCTTCCGCGTGGCATCTAGAAGTTTGTGTCTGGGTGGATTCTTTAGGCCCAAGAGCTCTGGACTTTGCGGCATTCGTCACCCGAATCGGGGAAATATAAGAAACTATAATTATTTGATCAAGTATTTATCATTTTCATCATACACTGAATAATTTCGACTTTTTAGAGCCATTATTCCAAGAGGTTCAAAATAGAATAACAAGTTAATACATGTAACCTTACTCTTTTATGGACCACTGCTTCTTACTCTTTTATGGGCAACTGCTTTAAGACGTTCAAAATATAATAAGTTGATGCATATAACCTTACTCTTTTTAGAACCCACTACTCCAAGACGTTCAGAATAGAATAATAAGTTGATATATATATATAAACTTAGTAATAGTGTTGTTTGTTGAATATTAAAGAAAAAGAAAAAAGTTCAAAATTCAACACATATCATGACACAACAAATAGATTCAAGTATGTTTAGCAAAACTCAATCAAAATTGAATTTTGTGTTATAAAATGATAAACAAACAAAAAAACATAACAAAGCAATTTAAATTATAATTTTATTACAAGTTTATGCATGAAAATTTATAAAAATAATTTTGAAATTTTTATAATTATAACTTTTCTTAAATTTAATGGTGAATTTTATCACATCTTTTCCAACGACTGAAATTTTCTAAAATTCTATTATCACCAAATTCAAACACGAACACAAACCATTAAAAAGTTAAAAAAATAGACTGAAATTTTCTAAAATTCTATTATCACCGAATTCAAACACGAACACAAACCATTAAAAAGTTAAAAAATAGAGAAATGTCACGACAGCAGCAACAACAACAAAATGATTATGTTCTGACTAACACTCAATCAAAATTGAATTTGATTCTCATGAAATGACAAACAAACAAAAAAACCTAAAACATAGGGTTGCAATTTTATTATAATTTTATCCAAAGTTTATACACTGCAACTTATACACATAATTTTCAAATTTTCATATTATACATTTCCTTGAATTTAATGGTGAATTTTATCATATCTTTCCCACTGACTTGAGTTTTCCAAAATTCCATTATCGCCTAATTCAAACATGAACACAAACCAACACCTCCACTGTTAAAATAGGTTATCCCAATATTGATGACTACATATAATCTTGATGGCTCCATATATTCTTCATTAAGTGGTTTGTTATTTGACTACTCTTGCAAATTCAAAACCATGGCATGCCTCTTTCTTTAAATGGCGAGCAACAAAATACATTATTTCCTTATGACATGTATCTCTTTCTTCCACAAAGTAGGTCAAGTACTAAAAGGTTGAAGCTAATTCTGCTGCATGTGGTATGCTGATGAGGCTGAGCATCGAAGGCATTTGCTTCATGGTGAAGAACCAAAATTTCTGAAGCATTGAACAATCTTTACATATTGGGCAAGAAGGTGGTTGATTGAGGGACAAGCAACAAAAACAATCGACGGAACAAGAAGATGACGTTGATTTAAGAAAAAGGCAATTGTGTACAGAATAAAATAAATAAATCTTCAGCATATTTTCTCGAATGCAAGTTTAATAGCTCTGGCAACCATTACTAACTAGCAAGTGACCCAAAGAAAACGACAGTAGCAGAAAGTGCGTCACATAAGCAGAACCTTGGAAACCTCAAACAGGGAAGATTCACATAACACTAAGATTAATATAAAATACTGCAGTGGAAAATACTATCACTAACTAAAATGCCAACTTGATCTCACCCAAAACATCGCAAAAGGTTGAGATTCAAGAGAAATGGAACATTCACATCAAAAAATTCCTCATAAACTACAAAATTGAAATTTCCCAACCAACCCTTCCAATCAATTCTTCAGGCTTCCTGAACCAGCAGAATGCACACTGCTAGGATCTAGGTTGGAATCATACAAACTATTATCACCGTGCCATCAACACACAGTAACCTTGAAAACTCTACTCTAATCGGTGTCTGCATTCTCCTTTTTCTTCTTCTTTTTCTTCTTCTTTGTCTCACCTTCAACAGTGTGTAGCCCATTTACAGCTGTTTCTTTTTCCGAGATAGTACCCGTATCATCTACAACTTTCTTTTTCTTTTTCTTCTTTTTCTCTTGAGAAGCTACTGGCTCTTCCTCGGTAACACCATTTTCTGCACTAATGTCAATGTTTTCTCTAAGCCGTTTCTTTTCTTTCTTGTTTTTCTTCTCCGACCCAGCAAATTCTTCTGCTTTGGTTGCCGGGTTCAACAGATCAACTTCCATTAGGTCCTTCTTCTTCTTTTTCTTCTTTTCACCTGCCAAAACACATAAGTAAACCCATAGTGAATCAATAACTGCAAAAGTTCCATTGTTCTTACCTGTGTCTATGATGCAGCAGGTTTCTTATTATTCTCTATCAGACAACATTTATTTTCTTTCTTGCCACTTTCCATTTGATCCTTCTTTGATTTCTTCTTTTACTTCTCAGCTGATATATGGACAATTGCTAAAGGTAGACATAACTAAAATATCTAAATATTCGATGTGTCAACATTTTGGCACATTGATGATTAAGGACTACTTTTGGCCATATATTTTATCATATTTACGAATACTTCTTTGCAGATCTCTTTAGCTCAGAATTCACGGACCATAAATACAGATTACAGAAAGTACCAGTAATAAAGACTTGTTTTTTGCACTGTTCTAAAACATAGATTTATCTTGGTCATTTGATAATCCATTAAGTGCAAAAATAATCCGTGCATGTCATTATGAGGAGCAGTATGATTCTTCAAATACACAACCACTTCACTATGATCTATGGTAATTTGTAAAGCAATAAAGAGTGGCTTGCAGAGTGCCAAACTTTTTTTAAAATATCTTACGGACTCTGCTTGCAGACTGCAAACATGGGAAAAGTAGCTCAAGGTATATATACTACAACGCACTAGGAGATATTCTTCTATGGATGAAGACAACACAATATATCCTATTTAAAAATAAAAAACCAAGCCTCTAAATCATAGATTTGTCCTGCTATGCATATTGCATATATATCAGACTAATCTAGTCTGTTATAGGCAAGATGTAACTGTGCCAATTTCAGATATTTTAATAGTTTTGTTCCTCAAGATCTGGGATTTGATCTTCAGTGTTTTCTATTGTTTGATGAATCTGATGCTTCTGGCTATATCAGGGCCTGGGGCAAAACAAGACTATTACATAATTTTGTGCAAAGAATAATTCAAGCAAGCATAGAACAGATGTGCTTACAGACCTAGCAAATAAACATTACTTACGAGCTACCCTGCAGTTTTTAAATGGCTAAACATTCAAAAAAAATCATTCAGAAAGAATAAACGTTGGTCCACACACCCTCCAGATTTATTTTCAATTTTTATTGAAAGTCTTGCATTTACTTTGGCCTTATTTGCTTTTACATATGATTTTAGCTCAAGTTTTACCATTAGCTGCATTTTCACAAAAAAGGAAGATTTTATCACTAGCTATCTAGCTTTTTTTTTGCATGCTTGTACTTTCACATATCTTCCCTTCCACTACAATTTAAGCTACAATTACTGGTTAGATAGGTCTAATTCTCAGTGGGACATTCTTATCCTAGTTTACCATCCATCTTGCATTATTTTTTTCATAGGATCGTTCACAATAAGCTCCCATTTTGTCATTAAGATATTACCCTTGGGTTAGGACCAAATTTGTAGATTTTGGACCATTTAATCCTTCTTACTACTGTCCACATGATTTGTCACATGAATCGCCAGGCTTAAAACTCTGCTCTCTTTTTACAATCAAATTTTTGAGTCAAACTAGCAGGCAAATAGGTTTCATTTTAGCTTACTTGCATTATCCACTACTTACCATAAACAATGGGCCTAGAACTAGGATAAGCCAACTTTTCTCAAAGCAGGTTTATTTCGGCGTCTGTGGTTTCGGCCGGAGAGTTGTACCCTGTCAATACCTAGATCAGCGCAAGAAAGGTTAAGAAGCAACCACAGACATTAGAAATGGAAGAAGAGCATCGGGAAAGACCTGTAGATAAAGGAGAAATCAGATTTGCCAAGGTTGGAAGCCCAAGAAGACAATATTTCCAGGAGCATGGCTGTCCTCGTGGCCACTCCCCAGATAAAAAAAAATTCGGCCCCTTTTTGGAGAAACCCGAATCTCATGAGATACCAGAATGTCATGAGAAGCAAAAGAATGAGAGGGAAGAACTAAAGCTTGAAAAAGGGACCTGTTAAAAATGGAAGCAAAGGTCGAGATAAAGCCCTATGAAGGTGAGGTAGATGAACTTGAGTTGAATCATTGGTTGCAACAATTAGAAGGTTATCTCATAGTGCATAATGTACGAGAGCAGAAAATAGCTTTTGCTGCACTGAAGCTAGAAGGCCATGCAGACTTGGTGAAAGAGACACACCAAGGCCCTTAGGTTGGGAGGAGACCAACAAATAACTAAGTGGGAGATTCAAACACCTCCTCAGGTCCCAGTTTTACCCTATCAAGTTTGTAGAGGAGCAGAGGAATCAATGGCACTATTACCAGCAAAGTCAAGGACAGGGTACAAGTGAACACAACAGAGTTTCGAAAACAAGCCATTCAGTGGGGAATAAATCCTCGGGTTACAAACATGGTCATCAAGTACCTGTCTAGTCTTTACAATCACATAAGGAGGCAAGTTATACAATTCAAACCCAAGACCATTGTTGAGGGAACTTGAGGCTTGTGTACAGGCCATTACATTGAATCTTACAAGAAAAAGGGACACCCAAATGGTTTGAAACAATCAGACCAGCATGGATCTTCCAATAAGGGCGAGAAGGGAAAAGGGAAAAATAAGAAGACTATTGCCGCTACACATGTGTGCAAGGACCAAAGTTGTAGATTTTAGGCCATTTTAATCCTTCTTAATAGTCTCCACACAATTTCACATGAATCCCCGAACTTAAAACTCTGCTATCTTTTTAAAATTGTTTTTTGGGTCGAACTCACAAGCATATAGGCTTCATTTTAGCTTGCTTGCATTAGCCACTACTTACCATAAAGAATAGGCCTGGAACTAGGATAAGCCCACTCTTATCCGTAAACCACCTTGGATATTCCAATAGTCGGCACACCAAAACAGATCTAAACTTAAAACAACTACAATGAGCCTACACTCTACTATGCAATTATCTTTTTGTGTTTTTATGTTTTAACGGAAATAGCAACACACCATTCAAATTCTTTAATTACTGCAACATACGAAATTGACCACAAATGCAAAGGCACACAATTGAACACAAATATTTACCCTAAAAACCCAAATGAGAAAACCAGCATTCAATGAAGAAGCATGCCTTCCATCTTCTTATATTATGGAGATTACAATACAGAGAACAAAGTTTTCCAAGCTTACTGTGAAGCTATGCGAACCTATGGTCCTCTACAATCCTTTACAATATACTTCTGTCAATATGCTCTATTAGCATCTCCTCCACACTCCTGCTCATCTATGGAACAGGGGACAACTAGTGAAAAAGTGAACCCTCTCCCTCCATTTTGCTAGGTTTTTTATAGCTACAATTAGTGTTAGGTTTAATGTTTCGAAACCCTCTTGGATTCCCATACATTGCTAACTCCCCATATTGGAATTATGGTGAGATGACATGATTGCCACTTGGACATGGGAATATTTGGACCGTTAACTTATCAAGGCCATAACTTTTGCATACAAATTTCATTTTAGGTGCATAATATCTCATTGGAAAGATCTTGATGGGAAGAACAACTCTTGCCTTGGCCAATGCAAGCCTACAACAACCCTCTTCCAACACCAAGCCCAAAAAATGTTGTTTAGGGCCACAAAAATGCATTGAAAGTTAATGACCCAAATTTGACGAAATCCACACCATCTCTAAGATGTACCAAATTATAATCTCCCCCATCTAAAGAATCAATAAATTCATATGGTAACTTTGAAGATCCATTTTTGATCATCCATCCCAATTTTGGAAGGATTTTGGTCTCCGTAAGATTTAGTTTTGAAGGATATGACAAGACATTCCACAGTTGTCTCATTGGAGTAACATTTGGCCTTCGTTAGTATTTGACTCTTCAAATCCACCTCCCAAAGTTCTTGCTGACCCCTTATGGTCATTATGATCTTCTTTTGCATAATTGTGTCCACTGGTAATTTTACCCATACATCTAGTGCCAAATCTTCAATGGAAGGAAAGACTTGGCCCTCTTCATCCTCATTGAGCATAGATGGCTCATAGAGTTTCAGATTCTCTACATTTACCGTTGAGTTAACCCACATATAAGGTGAACATTGAGTTTGTAAACATTGTTGCCTACCTTCCCCAACATTTCAAAAGCCCCATATCTCAAGGCTTTAATTTTTTTCCTTGGTCCCTATAACCTTTCCTTGTTAAGTTGTAACCACATCATGTCTCCTACTTGGAAAGTGTTTTGACTCCTATGTTTATCATGTCTAATCTTGAATTTGTCCTCGGACTTCGATAGGTTCTCTTGAATATGTCACTATATTTGCCTTATCATGTCTATGAACTTTTATGCCTTGAATGCATCACCTAAGGCTATTGCCCCTGCTTTAGGTTGTCCGTATACAATATCCAATGGTGATGGTGGCAAATATCAAAAATAAATTTCAAAAAGAGACTTATCAGTTGAAGTGTGAACAACTCTATTATAAGAATAATGTATGTAAACCAAATTTTCATCCCATGTCCCTGAATGCTTCTAGTTGTAACCTCTCAAAAGTTGAACCAAATTCCTATTCACTACCTCTATACAGCTCTATTATAAGAATAATGTATGTAAACCAAATTTTCATCCCATGTCCATGAATGCTTCTAGTTGTAACCTCTCAAAAGTTGAACCAAATTCCTATTCACTACCTCTATCTACCCATCAATTTGTGGGTGGAAGGCAGTGAATCTCTCCATTTTAGTATCCAACTTCTCCCACAATGAAATCCAAAATACATTGAAAATCTAGGATCTCTATCAAAAATTATGCTCCTTGGAATCCCAAAGAGCACCCAACCCTTTCAAAGAACAAGTTTGCAACTTCTCGTCCTTTGATGGTCTTCTTACAAGCCATCAAAACATGCCTCTTGTTGAAATCACCTACCACAATACACAAGTAGTCATGCCCTCTTCTTGTCCTTGGAAAACCCACAACGAAGTCCATGGATATGCTTTCTAATGGCCTTGTAATGACTAGAAGCAGAATGTATAGTTCTTACTTCTTGTTACTAGGCTCACCAGTATAACATAAAATACAACCTCTAATAAATCTAGCAACTTCTTCTTGCATCTTGGGCCAATAAACATACCTACGCAAGTTAACCACAGTTTTCCCAACACCAAAATGACCAACAACCTTAGAGGTATGATCCTCCCTTATCAATTGTACTATTTCTTCCTTTGGTACACAAAGCTTCCCATCTTGTGGAGTAATCCATCTTCGAGATGGTAATCAACATCTATTTGTTTTTTTCCTTGCAACTAATGATACAGCCCCTTGAACTTGAATTCCTCATCTTTTGCATACTGCTTCGTATGCTTCATGTGTGAATGGCTCCATGTGCATAAAGACTCCCAGAGCTGTAATTTTTGGCGTTGGTGGCCTAGATAGAAAATCATCCAACTTGTTGGTTGTGCCCTTCTTGTATCTAATCACTAGATGAAATTGTTGCAGAAATCCCATCCATTTATAATGTCTCACTTGGGAGCTTACTCTAAGCCTGCAAGTATTGTAGAGATTGTTGATCAATATGGATGTTGGTCTCCTTACCCAATAGATAATGCTTCCATTTCTTTAGTACTTAGCTCCTTGTCATATGTGGGGAAGTTCAACATTGTTTCATGGAATAGCTCCAAATGAAAGAGGACTAATCTCCCCCCTTGCATTAACTTTGCTCCCATCCCACTAGCATCAATTTCTATTTCAAAAGACTTCTGCAAGTTAGGTAGTGTTAGGACTAGGGCTTGACTAATCTTCTAGTTCAATTCTTCAAAAGATGTATGTTGATTCTTACCCCATTAAAGACACTTACCATTGGTTGTTATAGCATGAAGGGTTGCTACCACAGATAAAAAAGATGTTGTGAACTTTCTTGAAATTTTGGAAGCTCCCACAAAACCGCTAACTTCTATGACTTTAGTAGAACTGGGCCATTTAAAGATGGCCTCTATCTTTGTAGGAATAATCTTCAACTCACCTCAACCAATCATATGCCCTAGGTGCACAAGGACTGCTTAGCAAACTCACACATCTTTATATTTGCTAGCAACTAATGTTTCCTTGGTTTCTCTAACACTTGCTTCATATGTGACAGGTGCTCCTCCCAACTATGACTAAGATCAAAATGCCATCCAAATAAACTATGATAAATGAATCTAGGAATAGACGCAACATTCACTAAACGCATAAAAATAGTCAATGCAATACTCAAACCGAAAGGCATCACAAACCACTCATAAAGACCTTGCTTCATGTTGAAAGCAACATTCCAAGTGTCTTCTTCCTTGATCCAAACTTGATGATATCTAGATTTCAAATCCAATGTGGCGAGGTACTTTGCATGTTGCAACAACTCAAACAAGTCATCGATCTGAGGAAAAAGGTATGTATTCTTGAGTGATCTTGTTTAAAGCTTTGTAGTCAATGCACATTCTCCAAGTCCCACCCTTCTTTGGCACCAAAATGACTGGGAAACTACAGTGGGATGTACTTGTCTTATGACTCCTTGCTCCAACAATCCCTGCAACTACTTTTTCACTTTTCACTATATATATATGTGTGTGTGTGTGTGTGTTACATATACATATATACATACATATACATATATAAACATACATACATATATATACATATACACATATGTATATATCTATAGATATATTACATATGTACACACACACACACACACACACACACACATACATGTATACATACATACATACATAGAGATATATATATAGGGGCAACCAAACAATACACCAGGGACATCAAGAGGTACTACATTGACCTCTATTCCATCAATAAAATTGGCACTAATAGCAAATCTAAGTCGACATTGCTTGGTAACTTTTAACTCTACATCCTTATCCACCCAACCTAAAGGGTATGAATGAGGGCGATCATGCATTTCTAAACAAAGCTTATTTACCAAGTTCTCTACAATAAGGTTTCCCTATAAACCGGAAATGAACAATGCGTCTACCTTAATCTTCTTGATCTTAATCTTGATGAGGAATAGCTTTGTCATCTTCTTCTCCTCTTTGTGAAGGAGACTACTCAGGTTCACCTCCTTCTGCACTGTGATACAAACCAATGTTACAAGAACCGGACCGGAACCGGCAAAACCGGTCGGTCCGACCGGTTCCAGACCCTAACCGGTTCAAACCGGCCCCTCAAACCGCTTTAGACCGGTTCTGTACAGAACCGGTCAGTTCCTTCATGAAACCGGCCGGTTTCGTAC
>ML816587.1:65029-88084 GCA_009831015.1 Picea engelmannii
ATCAATTCGAGAAGCTATAGAACATTTATTTGCCAGGTAACGAGATATACGCCCTTTATTTCGAGCAGAGGCCCTCCCAATAAAAGAGGAATGAAAAATAAGACCATATTTTGGGGTGTTTCCACGTGTTTTAAGTGCCCTGACACATCCACACAATCACCCCACAAACTGTGAAAAATGCCAGTTTAATAGACAGAAACAGAAAGCCAAATGCAGAATGCAGAATGCACAGAACAAAAAATGAATCAGTAAATTGCACAGGAACCTGAAAAGAGCCTTCTCAGCACCAAGAATCTGAAGAGTTGATGCTGGACATTTTGCAAGATTTGTAAGGCTTCCAGCATGAGAGATCAACCGAGCACCTACCATTTCGCCAATCAAAGTTGCAAGGTTTGGAGCAATATCTTGCATCTTTGACACAAGGTAAGAATGAAGCTGCTTTCGATATTCTGAAAGTTCTATAACCCTCTGTGCAAACTGCTCAATGTTTATTAAATCAATAGGAGAGATGTCTTGACCTGACATCGCAAAACATAAGTATAAAATGTCACAAAAAGAGTGAATCAACAATTACAGCAATCCACATGATGTCATTTCAGCAAATGATCAAAGTTTTCATCCAACAAATAAAGGTATACCCATGGAAGACTTAGCAGCCTCGATAATATCCTTAGCTTTGTCTTCGTCACCAGTTAAATCTGTCAACTCAGATAAGGCATCCTCTGACAAAGTGGACTTGTCCTTCACAAATTTTGCTACTCTTGCATAGATGTAGTTGTCATTGATAATCTTCACCAGCTCGGGAAAATGCCATGAGTACCACTCCCTATGGATATGCCACTAGATTAGTTAGCAATAAAAAGGCTAAACAGAAAGAGGAATAAAATGATGCCTTTATGAAGAACCATATCCATCATAGTATATATTGAATAGAAAAAATTCTTATTGTGATATTTAAAAAAAAAATTAAGCAACTTAGCAAATTTCCCAAGCAATCAGATATTTATTATGAAATAATCAGGATGTCAATAGCTACTCTGCGATCTTTTAAAGTCACTAAAGCTTAGTCTGTATAATGAGTTTGAAGCTGGTCAATACTGCTCTTACAGATGGGGCATCACAATCTCGATGACCCAGGTTCAAACCCCAAGGGGCATAGAGCTCTGGAAATTAAGTCGTTGGCCGAATTTGATAGTGTTCCAGAATCCATATGCAGCATTCATTACACTGCCAGGCTGGGATATTTGGCTGAGGTCCAAAGAGAGACAAGAAAGCAGGTGGTGGTCGACTAAACTCTAGAAGGTAAGGGCTCCAAAAAAATCCATCATCCATAAGTGGCTGGCACTAAGTAATAGGATCTTGACTTGGGAATTATTGAAGAAAAGGCAAATGTTCAGGGGCCTAGTATCTTTGTTTTATGCAGTAACAGTGAAGAGACTATCACACATATGGCCATATAATGCCCTTATTCCATTCAAGTCCGGAGAGACGTCAGCCAGTCCTTAAGCTTATGAGATGTGTGGGTTGGAAATACTATTGAAACTTGCTTGCAGATCTGGTTTCAGAGACAAGAACTCAAGGAGAGCCGAGCCATTCCTATTTGGGCTCTGTGGGGTTTATGGCTAGCTTGAAACTCTCTTTTGTTTGAACAAACATATATCCCTCCTCCTTTCCAGGTTTCTGCCCAAACTGTTTCTTTATTTCAAGTATTAAAGAAAGATATAAAACCTAGAATTCCTCGGCAAGTTGGTGATGTTCAGATTCATAAGTCAATCCCTTGGGGATTTTTTGATGGAGCTTGTCAAGATGAGGATCATAAATGTAGTTTGGGTGGTTTATTATTTCTGAGTGAGAGTCATGACTTCGTATTCAAAGCATGTTTAGGTGATGGATCAAACAATTTCACTGAACTTATGGCTCTCAGATCTCTGATGATGTTGGATGAAACAAAGGGGGTGAATAAACTACAACTATTTGGGGATTCAATGTTAGTGATTAAATGGATGAAATATGATCTACTAATACAAAACATTAAATTACAGCCACTGCCCATGCAAATTAAGGATAATACAGGTCTTTTTGAATCAATTTCCTTTTCACACATCTTCCAAGAACTGAATGGGGAAGCTGATGCCTTGTCCAAACAAGGCTTACTATAGGACCGAGGCTTCTTGCTGCTGGAAGAGCTGTCTGATGTGTTTGTTCATGAATCCAGACAGACCTTGTGATTATTATGTTTCACAGTTTATTTCAGTTTATCCGAATCACATCTGCATATTGTTTCTGAATATGTTTGATTCGGCTGGATGACTATTACTATTTCAGCCAGTCTTGTGGGGTCTGTTATGCATTATCGTAGGGACATGCTGGACAATATGGCAGTATTTTACTTTTGACAGTCAGTAATAAGATATCCTCTCCTACTTGATGTATTGTTTCCCTGGACACCTAATTAGTTTGGATAAGTCTGGAAGTTTGTATCTCTGTTAGTCAGTCTAGTGGGGACTATTAGTTTTTATGATATTGTTGTTGGACAAGCTGGTCATTATTACAGTATTTTCTTTTGACTGTCGGTGTTTTGCTATACTCGCCATTTTGATGTAATTGTGCATTGGCACCTGAAGGATGTGTTATATATTCTTCTTGAATATAAAACACGGTTTGTTTCCTTGGAAAAAGAAAATTACAAAGAAGAGTTTAATTGTACAATGCAAATGTCAAAATACCTGATATCAAAAATGATAAATTAGGTCACAAATATAATAGTGACTAAGTTTCAGATTCCATCTCCTCATGTTTAGCTTCCTCCTCTGGAATGAAATAGACATATCATTGCCTAGACCGGCTCAGTAGTAGAACTAGAATGACTTATCCCTTCTTTTTAGGCACACTCTTCACTTGTAGCACATTATAGAACAAGTCCATAGGTGTGCAGCCCTCTGTCTAGTCCCACAACATCTATTCCCAAGTGGATGGAACTGATTGTGCTGTGTTGGTCACAAAACCTTTAGGTGGTTGTCCTTATAGATCACAGTCAACAGTCGACAACTCGACACAGCTCACAGTAAACTTTACTGTATAATTTAAAATCAGATCTCAGTGTTTGTCATGACTCACATGTCGTCAATAAGTAGGTCAAATACAGGAAGTTCTCTCCAATAATAAAAAATGAAGGGCTGATGATTCCATGTAATCTCAGAAGAGTAGTTCGGTCATCCATCCATCTACCAAGAAAACTAGCAAAAGAAATTACCAAAATACAACTATTAATCTGTGGAAGAGCACACACACTCCTAGATTTGCGTGTCACATGTCTAGTGTGTCAGACACTTGGGCATTTGGACCTTGGACACTCGCTGTCTGTATGTTGGACACTCGTGGGACCCATGTCCTGTGCAAGAACACGTCTGACACTCAAACAACAGATGCTCTGACATGATGAGACACCAAAAACATGTTTAAAAAAAATTTAAAAATATAAAAACTGTGTGCACACTGCAGATGTGTCCTGGCATTTCAATAAATGTGCCCAATGTGTGTTTGATGTAGTATTATTTTATTAATGTTCAAAAAAGTTACATCTTTATGTCTTTTTTTTCTGTGATTTCAATATATATAGTGTCCCCTCGTGTCATGTTTAAGGGGTCTACATGTCCTGTGTTGGACACCCATATCTGTATGTCCACATGTCATGTGACTTAGCTATAACTATAACTAAAAGGGAGCAAACAATAAAAATGTTTGTTCTTGTGTTGTTTCCTTTAAAAGCGAAAAATTGCACTAGCACAATTAACAAACGGAAATCTTGGTGATTGGATGTGCAATTCAATCTGCTGGCCCTTCTATACTCTCTACAAACCCGTTTTAGGTCATCGTCACCCATCAAACTCTGTCACGGTCTACTAACAACTGGACCCTAGACACCTCACCGTCACAGCCAAAGACATGTTGTAATGTAGCTGTTGTACTATCTGATATCTCCTACTATTTTATACACAATCTTTGTGAACTCTCGAATGCCTTCAGTGCTAAGTCTTCAACTACAACCTGTGTGTTCATCATTATCTCAGCCATTGCAAGCCACAGTTGGAAATAGTATTACAACTCAACAAAAAAATCCTTGTGACTGGTGACTAACTATTTGGTGTGTTTGGAGAAAGAAAAAAAATATTTAAACATGCCCCTCTATCAAATATTTAGTATTCATTCCCTCTACATTCCATCTGTATATTCACGGTCAAGATCACTCTTAAAATCTCCACTGCATTCATATTTTCCTGGACATGCTCTCAATCCATATTGTGGTCGTGTTCACAATCTTTTTCCAGGTAATGTCTTTTTTTTTCCACGAAAAACCTTGCAGGGAAACCCAAGAGATGCTTCACCACATTAGTGAATGGCATCCCTACTAAACCGGTCAGCGTAGACAAGTGCGGCTCATCCAGGGGGAATCAAACCAGGCACCTGCCGGCACAGAACAAGCCAAATGCCCAGCGATATTGGCAACAACTGGTTGAACTAACCCCTTGGACTTTTTCCAGGTAGTCTCTGATAAAACCACTACCCATAAAATTCTCTAGTCTTTGCTTCACATGCCTTTGTCCTTTCTGAATGATATTACTAATGCATATGTTGATTCCACAGAGCTTCCATATGCCCCTAAGACCGTGTCGCTGTTAAGGGCTCAGTAGTAGACCTAGAATGACATTTGACCTAGATAAATGTTAGAAACTGAGAGAAAATCAAAAGAATGAGATCAACCTGGAGGCTTGTATGATGCAATAGACTCCCTGAATAGCAAACTTCATTCAACCAGCCTCTCAGACATCAGTAGCAGGCATCAAACAAACTAGTAGCAAGCTTCAGAGGTATTGCTTCAGACAAACTCAGAACTGTATGAGAGCGAATGAAAGCAATGGGCACTGGGTATATAATGAGTTTGTGGAATAACAAATTGAGGTTTGGTGTTTTTTTCTTTCTCTGTGCATTTTTGTTCAATATTTTTGCAGAACCACATTTTTGTTAATATCTTTTGAGAAACATACACACTAATGGATGGTGTTTCTCTGAGAAACAGGTAGGTTTCTCCCACAACACATTACTTGCCCAGAAACAAGAAATGCATCCCAAACACCACCTTTTTTATGTGTTTTCATTTATGACAAGTTTTACCCAGTGACCACTCCTTGAAGTCACATTACTGGTAACACAGGTTACATGGCAACTATAAAGTATGCAAAACTCTATTCTACTCTACCATGAGCACAATAAAAGATTGTAGTTTCACACCCAGATCCCACTTAGAAATCAAAAAAGAGTTCCTTTTGGTTGGATATTCACATGATTAATAGCAATGCGATTTCCCCTTTTGGTTATACATGATATGCCTGGCTACAAATAATTACTTCTGCAATTTCCCCTTGGTTGTCCATGATATGCCTAACTACTTAAAATTGCTATCTGACAAAAAAAAAGTCGCTATCTTACTACCTCTGATTTAGTTTTTAGTTGTTACAGATTTAAGTCAAGCTCTCATAGTAATTTTGTTTTTTAGCTGCTTCTTCAGAAAACTAATTACAACTGACTTCAACCTTATGTTTGTTTCTCTTATTATCATAAGAAGAGCCGAACTGAAATGGTTATTAAAAGCTAGATTGTCCATGAGTCAGAATATTCACTTAAAACACCTCTTGTTCCAACTTCCAAGCTGAATTCTAAGCTGACTTTACAAGGTAACCAGCATTGCATTTGGCCTACCATAGCTTAATACTTTACAAGGTAACCAGCATTGCATTTGGCCTACCGAGGCACTAGAAACATTGCTAAGTGTTCTAGTAGCATACCCTCCCTGAGGTGGATAGCTACCACATTTAATTTTTTATTACATGCAAAATTACCAATTGAACTAGAGGATTGGATATGACCTTGATTAACTATAGTTCGGTAGTTCCACCCAAGGAAGTAGGACACTTTAGTAATGTGAGTGAAATGATTTAAGCCATGCAAAAAGAAATCACGCTTGCAAGTTAATAAAAACTGCAACCTTTTAGACACAATCAAGGGCAATAGATTGATATTTAAGCCCCTCTATGTACAGGATTAACTTGAATAGGAAAAAATCACAATGAAACCGGCAATACCTTACTCTCATGCAGAAGGTATTTATGTCTTTGTCCAAGGTATCAAGAAGACTAATTGCTTGTATAATCATGTTATCCACTCTATTGACATTAAACTTCACTTTGGCTCTGCTATAACTATGCCCAAGACCTAATTGGGCCTTCTCCAAATCCGCTTCCTGACAGAGACAGCATACTGGTCCTTTAGAAAAAGCATACAAATCTAAATATATCATAGGGCATGACATCWAATACAAACCTTGAGATTCTTAATGAATGTGTGAATATGAAAGCGGACTCCACGAAGAAGCTCCAAAACAAAATCATTGCTCTGGCAAGGAATTCTCAGAACTTCAGAAATTTGAGAGCCTAGCTTCGGTTCTGATATTCCCAGGCTGAATTTTGGCTTCTTTCCCTCCTTAACTTTTGGCAAGTTTAGCTCTAAAAAATTTCTCAACTCATCTGTCAACAGTCCTGCAACTCAAACAAAGAAAAGCGTTTTCAAAAAGTTGCCTCACGTTTCTTAAAAAAATTGAAAAGCAGATAGTTACAAAAAAGGGACTTTGAAAATGGAAGGGAAAAAAGATCATAAACCTTCAGACACGGCATTGCACTGTTGTAGAGCATCTGATGCAGAACTAAATGGTTGAATTGCAACAAACTTCACAACCTTTCCAAAACGATTAAGATCAATGACAGAGTTCTGAACAGCTTCTATACTCTGGCCAATTTCGTCTAATCCATGGGCCTCAAATAATCCATACCCAGATGCAAATTCAAACAGCAAATAAAGAGCCTGTACAAGATCCAAGCAAAGTTGCAGTACATTTTAAAAACATATACATGGACCCCAACATCCAGAAAAAATACAATATACTAAAAAGGTACAGCATGTATGAAAACATATGGCAAAATATAGATAAAAGATTTAGAAAAAAAATTAGCTAACCTTGTAAAAATGTTCACCAAAGAAGGAAAACTTTATATTAGGGATTAATATGATCATAATATCCTTTATAATAGCCTGGTGGGTTAGCTCTAGTGTTCGAGTGCTTTGATTTTCATGTAGGAGGTCGAAAGGGTTGATTCCCCAAGTTGGCTGTCTTTCTTGCATGCCTCACTCAATGTCCCTGCTGGGTCAGGCACCATAATCAGCACTGATGGATTTGCACTGGATGCCATCCACGAATGTGCGGAAGTGCCTCGAAGTTTCACTGTGAGATTTTCCTTGAAAAGAAAATCTTTATAATGTTCAAAATTAAGAAATAGTATCAAAATCCACAATGTCCTCAGTGTGGGCCTGCGGAAATGCTAAAGCCTAAAACACATTTTCTGGTTTTGTCCACTTGCTAAGTCTGCCTGGCGATGGAATGAGCCACTATGCAGTCCACTTCTCCCTTTAACCATTTCCTAGAGAGCTGCACTCCTGGGAGATAGTCTCCCTTGGGCGATATAGGTTCAAACTGCTTGGCATCTTGTTTGTGTTGAAAACC
Organism: Picea engelmannii; assembly: GCA_009831015.1. Lineage (NCBI taxonomy): Eukaryota > Viridiplantae > Streptophyta > Pinopsida > Pinales > Pinaceae > Picea > Picea engelmannii. The sequence continues at coordinate 72,642 of ML816587.1, forward strand.
CTTTTTCTCATAGAAAAGGCAAAATGATGCTTTATAATTTAGTTAATAAGGAGCTTTCTCGAGCTTTCTTGTGGATTGACAGCTCTTTAATCTATGCAAGTTTGTCCTTGCATATTATAGTACAAATACAAAAAATCCAAGTGGAAATGGGCCACTTGCAACGGTTACTTGACTTTCAGGGCAGGGCTTCCTGAAACATGAGCAAGGAGCAACCAGGTGCTTCCCCAACTCAATCAACATGATCCAAGCAGTTTCAAAGGGCAAAAGGTAGTCCACATCACAGGTTGGTCGTGTTGTCAAAGGGAGTTGGAGGAAGAGAGTAGGCCACATCACAAGTCGATTGTGTTGTCAAAGAGGTACGACTGACCTCCACTACCAGTTCTACAAAATGATAAATTCTTGACCCTGGCTCTTGCTATTTCGGAGACTCTAAACTTAGCAATGGCAACAAGAAATCGAACATTGTGGAGCTTAAAGTCGCTGACACTGGTTGGGGCCCAACCCTAGACAATCATGACGAACTGTAGCATAATGCTAGGCTCCTTGACAGCTTGATGTTTCTGTGGTTATGCTTAGGTCTAGGGTCAATTGTTAAGCCCTAGACAAAGCCCTGTGTTAATCCCTAGATAAAGCCCTAGATATTGAGTTATTACATTTCTATTGTTATATAAGTGTTGTCAACTAGACCCTTTAATTGTAATTGTATCCTTTGTCTCCTATATATACCGAGGACACCTAATTTCAGAATCATCACATCTTGTACATTTGTTCTATTGTAAAAGGAGGTTGCCCCTCGAAGAGGCATCTTTCATTCTTATATTTAATTCTCAAGGAGAGGAGTTACTTCTCTTTCTATTTTCAGGCTATTTGGGTGTTTGTTGCCTAACATTTGGTTTCAGAGCATACGATCCTAGGGTTTTGCTCCTTCAAACGAGTCATCTTGGCATATTCGCTGTAATTTTTTTCGGTGAAGTTTCAGACTGGGAAATTTTCAAGAGCATGAGGAGACATGGGGAATACTTGTGATAAAAATTCCATTTTTTGGTTTGCTATACTTTCTAAGATGTAGCCTATGAAAGTTAGGGTTTTTTACTAATCCTTAAATTAGTCTCAAACAAGCCATCTCAGAATTTTCACTATAAATTATTTTAAGTGAAGTTTCAGACTGAAATTTTCAGAAACCTGAGGAGATTTAGCGAAGTACTTGTGGTAAAAATTCCAGGTTTTGGTTCACTATACTTTCTGAGATATAGCGTGTGGAAGTTAGGGTTTTTGACTAGTCTTGAAATTAGTCTCAAACTAGTCATCTTGGCATTTTCGCTATAATTTTTTTCCGATGAAATCTCAGACTGAAATTTTCAAAAGTTTGAAGAGACATATTGCAGAACTATGGTAAAAATTTGAGATTCTGATTCACTATAATTTTCAAGTTACAGGATGCGGAAATTAGGGTTTTTTACTAGCCCTAAAACTAGTCTCAAACAGGGGTTCTGGGTAAAACAGTCATATCTTCTTCTGTAAAGATCCAAATTGAGTCCCACCAGTTTTATTGTGTAAGGTACAAACCATAGAATTTCAAGTTAAAATTTCCGAAGTTGATATGAAAAATTGAGTAAGTGGTAGTCCATACAAGTTTACTATCCTGAAAATGAAAAAATTAGCAAATTTTGGGGAAGTTACCATAACTTTTCCTTGGCACATCAAAATCCAATCAAACTTGTGGCATTGCAGAGAAAACATATCAGGCTACCACAAACCAGAATTTCAAAATCAAAGGTGCAGAAATTTCATATTTATATCAAGTGCAAGGTCAGCCTCATAACAGTGTCCAAATCAGGGTTTTAAAGGTATGTAACTTACAATTGACATAAATTTGATTGGAAGATCTGCTTCAAGTGATTTAAAAGTGTGGTAAAGTTAGAATATAGAAGAAGCATAGATAAATATTATTGTTATCCCACGTGGCAAAGGGTGTTCCAAAAATTTCTACTCCAATTAAACCTCCAAAGAGCTCAACCGTGACTTAGGAAGAAAGTGAAGAGATACATAACCAACTATATGAATTGGAGAAAACATTTAACAAATTGAGGGATAGATCAATAACAAAGAATGATTTGATAAACACACAAAGACAACTACAACGGATGGAAAATAAGATAAATGAAAAGATGGAACAATTACACAATTCCAAGTCATCCATGATCTTACATACCTTAGATGAGAAATTCCATAAAGGAGATATCAGGAGCAAGGAAATCGTGAAAATGTGGAGAACATAAAGACTAAGTCCCAAAATCATAATTATTCATCACTCCAAGATCCGCATCATTGGGGGTTCAACTTGACACCAAAGAACTACTTAATTCCCAAGATTGATACAAAGAAATCTGATGGTAAAGATCCTATAACATGGATATTCCAGATGGAGCAATTATTTGATCTACACTAAGTGCCAACCTTACAAAAGGTAACTCTTCCATCCTTGTATTTAGAACTTGATCAATTTATTTGGTACCAATGGCTTTGTGAATGAAAAGGGATTCTACTGTCTCTTGGTCCATTTTTATGGATAAATTAATAGCACATTATGGAGATATTAAGAGAAATACATTCTTTAGTCAATTGATAAATCTCTAGAAAAGACGTCCAATTACAGAGCACATTCAGCGATTACAAAAACTAAGTCTTGTGATAAAGAACATTCCAAAGGATAATTTGTTTAGATCTCTTTATGGGCATTTTAAAGGAGAGCATTCAACATGAGGTGCATCTCTTCGAACTTAAATCCCTAAAGCATGTTTTCAGTGTGGCCAAGAAAGTTGAAAGTAAAAATATCGCTACTAGAAGAGCAACCACTAACAACTATAGAGAGCATCATGTTCCCTCTCCTAACCTCACTCACCCTACAAGGTTGACACCTCAACAAATGGATGAAAGAAGAGCAAAGGGACTAAGTTTCAATTGTGACAGCAAGTATAGTAAGGGGCATAAATGCAGTAAGAATAAATTATTATACATAGATTGTGAAGAGGAAGAAGATCAACAATCGGTACCATCACAAGATCTAGAACTAAAAGAGACTACTCCAACCATATCTTGGTATGCATTGGCATGCATCGATACTCTGCAAACATTCAAGTTAGAAGGATGTACCAAAAAGAAAAAGGTGACAACATTGATTGATTCTGGTAGTACCCATAACTTCATTAATTTCAAATTAGCAAAACTTCTCAATTGTTTTATATATCCAGCACCAGAGTATCAAGGAATGATTGCAGATGGAAGTACCATAAATTGCTCAAGGAAGTGTCATAGTATTAAGCTCGCTATGGGGGTGTATTTATTGGATAGTCCCATGATTGCAGTCCAAATGGGTGGTGTTGATGTTCTATTAGAATTTAGGGGTCTAATGGTTACAATCATTTGAAACATTGGCTTTTAATTTTCAAGAAATTTTCATGAGATTTACCTCAGAAGGCAAGGAAATTGAACTCAAAGGTATCTAATAAAAACCCTCTAAAGTGAAGCTCTAACAGCATGAGAAAATTACTCAAAAAGGGACACTGTGGTGTAATTGCACAATTGTGCTCATTGGATGTTCAAACATCCAGACCCTCTGCTCTAGTGGATCTCCAAAAAGTTATCAACGATCATTCCAAGGTATTTGAAGAGATGTTAAGGGTCTTCCACCTACTCTAGATCATGACCATGCTATTCATTTGCAACCGAGAAGTGTACCACCTAACATTAGGCCTTACAAGTACCATGTGCACAAAAGAGTGAGATTGAGTGTATGATTCAAGAAATGTTAGAGGTTGGCATCGTTCAACCTAGCCAAAGTGTTTTTTCTTCACCAATGATGATGGTTAAAAAAAGGAAGGTTCATGGCATTTGTGTTCAAATTATAGACAGCTCAACAAAATGACCATCAAAGATAAGTTTCCTATTCCTGTCATTGATGAATTATTAGATGAATTACAAGGAGAAATTTTATTTACTGAGTTGGATCTTCGTTTTGGATATCATCAAATCAAAATAAGGCAAGAAGACATCTCCAAAATAGCATTTAGAACACATGAAGGTCATTATGAGTTTTTGGTGATGTCATTTGGCCTTACTAATGCACCTTCAACATTTCAAAGCTTGATGAATTCTATTTTTAAACCCTTCCTCTGAGAGTTTGTGTTAGTATTTTTTTATGATATACTAATCTACATCAAATCTTGGGAAGAGCATGTACAACATGTTGACATGGTCTTAAAACTATTGGAAGAGCAACAACTATATGCAAAGCCTTCCAAGTGTGGCTTTGGGGTTCAAGAAGTGGAATATTTGGGTCATATTGTATCTCAAGAAGGTGTCAAAGTGGACCCTAACAAAATTATCACTATGATGGAATGGCCAATTCCCAAAACCTTGAAGAATCGTAGAGGATTGACATGTTATTACTGCAAGTTTGTCAAGAATTATGGTCGAATAGAAAAACCTTTAACAACATTATTAAAAAAGGAGGCATTTTCTTGGACTCAAGAAGCAACCAAATCTTTTGAAAAACTTAAGGAGGTTGTGTGTACAACTCTTGACTTGGCCATGCCTAACTTCATAAAAACCTTTATTATGGAGTGCAATGCCTCGGGACATGGCATTGGTGCAATTTAATGCATGAAAGAAAGCCCCTTGCCTTTGAAAGTAGCTAGCTTAAAGGAAAGAACTTACTCAAACCCTTCTATGAAAAAGAGATGTTGGACATATTACATGCATTTAACAAATGGTGCCCTTACCTAAGAAACCTCTTCCCAACATTGACTTCTTATAGCTAATGGTTGTAGGAGACCTGGGATCTTGATTGTCTCTCCCTTATTCTGTCAACAAACCACACATTCAGCCACAAACTTTTGAAAATCAATTTTAAGACCTTCCAAGAAAAAAATTGTCTTGATCCTGTGGTAAGTTTTCAAAAACCTTGAATGTCCTCCTATAAAAGAAGTGTGCAATTCCAAAAGGACCTTATGTTTGAGTTACGAATTCTTTCTGTTTGAGTTAGGAATTCTTACTTAAATATAGGTGACCTTGATACCACAGTAAATCATTCTTCCACAAATTTATCCAATGCAATTGGGTCATCTTGTAGTTGTTGAATGATCTTGCTTCCATTCTATCCTTGCTTCTTCCACCCAATCAGATTGCGAAATGAAAATGGTGTTGAATTTTCTCTATGCTTAGCTCAAGGGCATGTAGTTTATTTCATTTAGCATGTACTTGAACTATAAACAATGCAGCTATACCATACATACAAGTGTTGCAATAACCAAGATCACAAGAAGAATAACCATGCACAAGAACACAAGAAGTATCCTGGGAAAACCCTTCTCAAACAAGGGGAAAAACCCAGCAATCCTTTGCTATATTCTCAAGAGAAGATCCCCCAACACCATAGACCTAGTGCACAAGAGGGTGCTTACCAAAACCTAGAACCTAGCGCCCAAGAGAGGTGCGCACTTCAGTCATACATGCACTTGCTAAAATTTCCAAATGACAAGTGAGAGTGTGTGATCCTCAATGGGGATTCACCTTTATTTATACAAGACTTGACACATCAAAAGGTGTCTATTGGCACAATAGGGCCGACCTCAATAACTCAATAATATAATTAATCATTACTCAAATATTAATCATCTTTCACAAATATTAATCATCTTTCACATATGGTGGGGCTGACTTGTACCCTTTACATCACAAATTAGGGTTACAAGTAAATCTTACTCTCAAACAATATAACAAGGATCTCACACGTCCACTAGTGCTCAGCCACTAAGGACACGTCCACCTGTGCTCAACCACAGGGACGTCCTACTCAACATATCACTCAACTGAGTCCCCACAGGAGTATCATCTGGAGTACCATCTCAAGCCGACTCAACTAAGTCCACAGGAGTACAAGGCAGGAGACCATCTCAAGCTGACTCAACTTAGTCCAGAAAAGTACAAAGCAAGAGACCACACATCATAACAACTCAGTCCAGAGTCTGATGCACACCCATCACATGGGCACACCCAACACTTAGGCTTCCTCACACAGATGTCTCAACTCAGTCCAGAGGAGAAAGATCTGGAGGATGTCTCATGAAGCTGCAATCAACAACAAATGGCACACAGTAAACCATTTGTGTCTTCTTCTTTCCTTGTAAGTGCACCTGCCACCATATTATGTTTTCCTTTTTTGTATATAATTTCAAAGTCGTCACCTAGAATCTTTGTAACCCATTTTTGTTGTTATTTTGAAGATAATTGTTGTTCCAAGTACTTCAAACTATCACGATCTATTTTGCCTTTAAGTGTCTTCCCTCCTCTCCGAAACTCTGAACATCAAGGTGCTTTCGAACTTTGGCCTAATTCCTTTCATCGACCTATCGGTCCCCTTTCAAATATCGGGCAATTTCAAAACTTTGGCCCATCGAGCCACTTTCGAACATCAACCATAAGGTTGCTTCAAAATTTTATCCCATTGGACCACTTCAAAATTTTAGCCCATCGAGCCACTTCTAAACTTCGAAGTGATTTCAAACTAACACCAAGCAGTCTACCTTGAAATTTCAGAGTTCGATCCCATTTAGAACTTTAGCCTTTAGGCCTATTTCAAATATCAAAGCATTTTCGAACTCAAACCCCTTATGAAACTTCAAGCACTTTCAAATTCAAATTTTGGGCCTATTTCAAACTTCGGGCACTTTTCCAATTCCATGCTTATTTCAACCTTCGACTGCTTATGAAACTTAGGCCTATTTCAAACTTGGGCTTATTTGAAGTTTCAAGTATATTTCAAACTTCGACCACTTCTAAAACTTTGTCAACAAACCATACTTCAAACTTAACTCCATTGGCCATTCTGAAACAATGCCCATCGGGCAATTTCTAAACTTCAAGCCATTTCAGAACAAGGCTCATCAAGCCTCTTCCAAATTTTGGAGAATGTTCAAACATCGAAGCCAACTCGAACTTCAACTCAATCTTGAATTTCAAGCCACTATGTAGTATATAACTTTATCCCAGATGTATGGCTATAGAAGTATGACTTGAGGTCCCATGTGTAGTTCTACCTAGCTCTTCCTTGGGCCTTATGATAAAAGCATAATATGAAGGAAGGGCATGTTGTGTCCCGGACACAACCAATGATTAGAACACTTGTAGACACAATGCATGTACTCATTGTATTTGTTATTTATTGGGTTCCATAAGTTATTAATGGCCCAATACATTAGCAAAGGTCATTTTTGTCTAATCAAACCCACTTATAAATAAGTGATTAATAAGTTATTACGAATAAGTTTAGAGATAACTTTGAAACATATCTTGATTAAGGTGGATGGCGTGTTGTGTACCTAGAGTCTAGACTGAGCTTATTTTGTGCATGAGTTATTTTGTTCATAAGCTCATTAAACTAATGTTTGGATCATTAAGTGACTAGATTAGGGGCAATCGAGACCCGTTAGGCTGTTAATTAGTTGAGGGTTGTTAGTTACTCACATAAATGACTTATAACTATGTTAGTTCTATAACTTCTTGTATTAAAAGAGGTTTCCTCCACATTTTCGTATCATCATTCTTCTAGTATCGATCAATGAAATATTTCTACTTATTTGAGTACAACATCTTGGAGATGTCTTCCTCATCAATGAAGGTGTAGGAAAGCAATGTCATAATGTTGCATGATGGACCATTGTAGAGTCCCATCAATCAAGGAAGCAAGTAGAAGCATATGGGATAACATAAGATTAATTAGCATATCCTTTTTGTGGAAGACGTGATGTAGAGATGCATTTAATGGCAAAGATACATCACTTCATTTAGTGGGAATCAGATTATTCAAATCAGAGCTAGCAATCCAAATTTCAGCTAGGTTAAGGACCTTCAAAAAAGATATAGGCTCTCCTCGTATCAAAGCCAAAGTGGATATGATGGCTCCCATTGCCTAGTTAGCTAACTATATTCAAAAGGTTATATTTTTTCAAAGCCCTTAATGTTTCACCCTCACACATTTTTATTTCACATCTATCAAGCTTATTGAACATGAGTTGCAACATTACCTATAGTGATCCTTCACAATCAAAGCTCATTTGTGGCAAATCTTGCAACAAACCTCAAGCGCCCCCCTATGTTACACCAAGTTTTTGATGTGTGGAGATGTGAATAAATAGGGACCCAATATGTCTAGAGACCTCACCCAAAAAAAAACATGGGACAAGAAGGTACATCAGGGGTATAAAATGGGCAACCATGCCCTAAGTAAATAAATATTAAAAATATATTAATGTTTAAGTTTTAAAAATTATTAATAATACATACATGAATGATGATACATACCAATCATTGTGTAATGTCAAAACCAAAGGAAACACATTGAAAATCCACTTTTGTTATGAGTTTTCAGCTACCAAACCATTGTCCAACACCAAACAACTACTCGACAACAACAAAATGACAACCCAACACTAGCAAAATGATCATTGTGATTATTTTTGTGCTTATTTAAGGTTTATATGGAGGGTTGGTGGGGCAAAGTAAAAAAAAGTGTAAAACTAGTAGTTAGGTTTTAGAGATTTTTTATTTTTAATCCTCTTAAAAGGGTGCCATGGGTGGGTACTTCTGCACATCCCTCGAGGGCACAAGGTACCTCTACGCATACCCAAAAGCAAGGGACGCAAATTTTGGGTACTTTGACGTACCCACTAGCATACCCCAAAGTACCCGATATAATGGATTCTTATGGGCTATATACTCGATGTCCCTAGTATGGAGTCCCCGTCCAAAACATGTACCCAGGGGTTGGGTACGTGTACACATATTACACTAGGGTGACCAAGTGACCTGCAAAGCGCTGGCATCCTCATAATGCAATTCCCTTGCTTCTTTGCAGTAGTCAATTATCAATCCCACCCTTTCCCTCCGTCTTGCCTCTGGTTTTCAGCTCTATAACTTATTCTAGCAAAGATTCCTGCATTTTTTATTTAGTCTCTCTCCCTATGCCCAATGGAACACTCGCTTGAGCAACTCCCATGGGTACAAAGTCGTCGTGGGAGAAGCAGGCCAGGTAGCACGTAATGCAAATGTCCTCAGGGGCACCACTGATGCTGTCTTCACAAGAGAGGGATGACATGGACAACAGACAACAGATGGCCTCCACATTTAGAATATGTCTACAGAGCATTATTGCTGGAAATGCAGCATAAAGTGGGGAGTCCCCTATAAAAACTTCTCTGGGAACTCGCCATCCAAGAGCAAAGAGAACACCTCGATGAGTGCAGCATAGCTAAGGCAATAGACCATCGGAGCATTAGCTCATTTCTAGAGCTAATTGGCACAAATGGAGAAAAACCATGAGCATACGCTGACTCTAATCCAGAGTGAGATGAGTACCATCAGTCAAATATTTACAGACTAGATGGCAAGATGCCCGCTACCGAGAGCGGGGTCTTTCAAGATGGAGTGGAAATCTTGAGAGCAAAGTACTGTCGGTGCCTTAACTTCAACAGACGTCTAGAATACAAGACATCGATGATGAGCAGTCTCAGGAAACCGACTAGGAGCTGCTTCTGCACTCCCACTATGCAATACACTGATTACATTATTTTAGTCCCACTGACCTACTTTTGTGATCATCCATTGGACATTAATAAGATTATCTTTATCTTACATATTATCTCAGGAAACCCACTAGGTTTATCCCACTACATTTTTTCTTGTTGCTGTTAGCGTAGCTATAGGAGCTGCTTCTGCACTCCCACTGTGCAATACACTGATTACATTCTTTTAGTCCCACTGACCTACTTTTGTGCTCATCCATTGGACCTTGATAAAATTATCTTTATCTTACATATTATCTGCAGCTTTCATTGGTCCTTCAGTAGCTTGTCGTCTCTATCGGTTTTGAAGTATAGCATATTTTAAGCAGTATGTCATGTTCTAAGTTTAACATGGGCCGAAAGGCCAGGCACATCATGTCTTGGTAGCTAGCATCTATGCCTATGAATGCTTCCAAGCTTGTCAGGTTACAGAACATTCATCATTCTGCCCTGAATTTTTGTTACATGTGTAACATCTTGCCGTAAATATAATAGAACCTCTGTTTTTAAGCCAAAATAAAGGGTTCCAGGTGAACGGTCTGTTAGCTGCCTTGTGTGAAGTTTCATACACAGAAATGCTAAACAGGTTAGCTAACTTTTGAACATTTACCAGGAGTAGTACACTGCACAGTGTAATAATTAATGTTCTGAGCTATATAAAGCAACACAATGGTTAAAAATCCAACAAGTTGCATGCTATAAACTAGTTATCGTGTTCGCCTCCATTAAAGCAGTGGTTCTGAGTTCAAGCAACACATCTTACCATTTTAGTGCGAGCTTTCTGAGGTGCGATAATAAACTATAAGTTGAATACTGTTATGGCAAAATGAAGCAGCCTTTCCTTCCCATGCTCTGTGCTGCTGTCGAGATCAAGTTTGGTCTTCCCCTGTTCTCCAGGGTTCTGTTAAAACCGCGCCCTCGCTTGCTATCCTGCTTCTGCTTCGTGCATGCCCCAAAATATCTTTTGTCATTACATGTGGATAAAGGTATCTCGTAGATGTATGGGGTTTTTAGGGTTTAAGATTCCCTCTTCCCTATACGTGAATTTTGTTCGAATTTGAGGCTAGTTGGGAGGAGCTAGATTGTGATCCTCTAGGTGAATGTGTGTGTGAACGAGGTTATGCGCCTTGTAGTTTTTAAAGGTTTTCTAAAGTAACATTTTACATTCCGTTTGTGATTAGTGTATTCATAATTCTTTTTAACCTAACATATATTTTTTCTATCAAAACTCAAAATTTTAACCTATAAATTTTAATAATTTTTTAATCTTTATATTTATCTTAATATTATATTACATTTGTGTTTAATGTTTTATTGGTTTCCCCCATATGCGGATGATAGTGCAGTCCACCTCGATCCCATCAGTGTCACCTCCAGCACATGCCTCGAGGAACACATGGCTCTCGCCCCCTCCACTCTGTTGATTTTTCAATAGGCAAGGTTTAAGCATGAAGTTCATTCCATTTTTAGCATTTTACTTAAACCATAAACAATTTTGTTGCAGCAACCAATATCACAAGAAGAAACACCATGCACAAGTACACAAGAAGTATCCTAGGAAACCCTTCTCAACAAGGGAAGAAAACCCAGTCAATCATTTGTTATGTTCTTCAAGAGAAATACCTCCACCACCAAGAAAACCTAGCACACAAAAGGGTGCTTACAAACCCTAGAAGACTAGCACCCAAGAGAGGTGCGCACTTTTCCCAAGAAGATGTACTTGCTGAAATTTCCAAACTCACACTTAAGATATGATTCCTCAATGGGGAATTTACCTTTACTTATATTAGACTGAACATGTCAACATAAGTGTCTATTGGCACAATAGGGTCGACCTCACTATCTCACAGTATAATTAATAATTACCAGATGAATTATCTTTTACATTAAGGTGGGGTCGACCTGCACCCTTTACATTACAATTAGGGTTACAGGTAAGTCTAACTCTTGAACAATATAGCAAGGGATCTCATACACCCACTAGGGGCACATCCATAGGCATGTCCATATCTCTATCTCACTGCGTCTCATAGGAGAACCACACTCACTAGTGCTCAGCCACTAGGATCACGTTCACCTGTGCTCATCCACAGGCACGTCCAACTCAGTAGATTTTCTTTCCCACTGCATTACACAGGAGGGTCATCTGGAGTTCATCATCTCAACTCTCTGCTCAGAGGAGGCTAATACATCGTTTTCATCTCTATCTCATAACGATGCACCCAGTTCATGGGAATTCACATGTTCACCTTGTGCTCAGCCACAGGTACGTCTAACTCAACAAATCTTCTTTCTCACTGCATTACACAGGAGAATCATCTAGAGTTCTTCTCAACTCTTTGTAAAGAGGAGGCCATCACTACGTTCCAGTTCTGTCTCAGATAGGAACCACACACCCATCTCAGGGGCTCTCTCTCATGTATGTGTCCTGGAGGATGTCTCACGCAGTTGTAATCATCAACACTCCCTCTCAGCGAGGGAGACATTCTCCACCAGGCCAAGTCTCTCACGAAAATACTCAAACTTTGTCTTGGCAAGCGGTTTGGTGAAGATATCTACGATATGCTCATGAGTAGGAAGATACTGCACATGTATTGTCTTCCTCTGCACCATGTCTCTGATATAGTGATATTTTAGCTCGATGAGTTTCAATCTGTTATGAAACACAGGGTTCTCGGAGAGCTTCACACAGCTTTGGTTATCACAATGAATAGTAGTAGGATCCATCTCATGATCGAACAAGTCAATCAGAAGTTTGTGAAGCCACACTGCTTCGCGGACTGCTACACTCAATGTAATGTACTATGCCTCTATGGTACTCAATGCCACGGAGCTCGTTTTTCTGCTACACCAAGAAACCATGGCAGACCCTAAAGTGAAGCAACAACCAGAGGTGCTTTTCTTGTCCATTGTGCTCCCTGCCCAATCTGCAGCGGCATATCCCTGCAGGCTCAAGTCTACATTGGAGGCATATCTTAGGTCATAATCAATTGTGCCTCGTAGGTATCTCAATACATGTTTTGCTACTATCCAGTGTGTCTGTCTCGGCTGGCTCATAAACTGGCTAAGCACATTTACTACATAGCATATATCTAGTCTGGTGTTAACCAGATACATCAGTGATCCAATCAATTGTATGTATAAGTGTGGATCAATCTCTCTTGAATCAATATCACACATTTTCTTCAAATCCATCACCATTGGTGTGGTCATGAATTTGCATTCTGTCATACCGAACTTTTTCAATATCTCCACGGTATATTTTCCTTGACTCAGGCAAATCTCATATGTCCTCTGTCATACTTCTAGTCCTAGGAAGTAGTGCATCAAGACTAAATCCTTCATTTCAAATTTAGCAGTCAATGCTCGTTTGCATTCAACAATGAGTCTCTCTGAACAGGTGAGGAAAAGGTCATCCACATATAGGACCAAGATCAAACACTCATTGCCATCAATGTGATAATATAGGTTTGGATCAGCAGCACTTTTGCTGAAGCCCAAACTCATCAGAAATCCATCCATTTTCTCGTACCAAGCATGTGGTGCTTGCTTTAGACCATATAGGTGTTTCTTCAATGTGCACACATGAGATCTTTCGTTGTGTATAATGAATCCTTCTGGCTACTCGATATAAACTTCTTTCTCAATTTCACCATTGAGAAAGGATGTCTTTACATCCATCTGGTGTAGCTTCCAACCCATGGAAACAGCTAGTGCAATGATAGAATGAATGGAAGTGTATAGGGCTACTGGAGCAAAAGTCTCGTCATAGTCAACTCCCTCTACTTGTGAGAACCCTCTGGATACAAATCTCACTTTGTATTTCTCGATGCTTCCATTGGCTGCATGCTTGATTTTATAAATCCATCTAGAAGTCACTACAGACTTTCCCTCTAGTCTTGGAACAATATCCCATACATCATTTTTCAATATAGATTGATATTCTTCTAACATGGCATCTTGCCATACTTGTTCACCTGAAGCTTCTCCATGACAAGATGGCTATGAGTCAATGATGTGGGTCATGGTTGAAAGGTAGCTTGAGAATCTCTTTGGTCTCTTGCTCTATCTGGTTGTTCCTTGAGGGGCTTTATGTCCCTCTGCTTCCTGTAGAGTGTGTCGGGCCCAAGCATGCCTTTTATGTCCAATTGTAATATCTCTCGGCATGTCACTTGGAGCAACTGGATCGGTTGGAACAACTGGAGAAATTTGATCATCTAGAATAATGTATGTCTCCCTATGAACTGTTGAAGGGGGAGAAGACATTGTCTCACTGTCGATTTCCATCTGAGATTCTTTCGATCTTTGGAAGGTTATCTCTTCTTCAAAAGTAACATCTTTGCTTATTTCAATCTATCTTTGACCAGGGATGTAGATTCGATATGCCTTTGAGGATTCATTGTATCCTACAAATGTGCCCTTTCTCCCTGATGCTTCTAGCTTGGATCTCTTCTCTTTGTGTACATGAAAATATACTAGACACCCAAATATTTTGAAGTGTCGAATCTCAAGCTTCACTCTGGTGAAGGCTTCTTCTGGAGTAATGTTCTTCAAGATTTGATGAGGACTTTTGTTTTGAACATGTAATGTTGTCATACATGCTTCTGCCCATAGAGTCATAGGTAGACTCTGATCATGTATCATTACTTTGGTTGCCTCAATGATAGTTCTGTTTTTCCTCTCTACAACCCCATTTTGTTGAGGTTTGTAAGGAACTGTGAACTCCCTCTTGATCCCTACTTCAATGCAAAATTTATTGAAATCTTTGGAGGTGTATTCTCCTCCATTATCTGATCTTAATACCTTGATCTTTCTTCCGGTCAAGTTCTCAACCTGAGCTTTGAATTCTTGAATTTTTGCAAGGACTCCATCCTTGTTATTTAGGAAGTAAATCCAAATTTTTCGGGAGTGATCATCTATGAAGAGTACATAGTACAAGTACCCATTCATATATGCAACAGTCATTGGCCCACACGCATCTGAATGTATCAAGTTCAAGATTTCCTTGGATCTATTGTCACTACTTGAGAAGGATCCTTTAATACTTTTGCCAAGAGAACAACCTTTGCAAATACCTTTATGCTGAATTTGTATCTCTGGAAGACCTGTTACCATTTTCCCTAGAGTTGGGAGAGCTCTATAATGAATGTGAGCAAGTCTTCTATGCCATAGCTCACTCAAGTTGATAATGTCATGTAGCAGGGCCTGGACTGGTTTGATGGTTAATCTGTACAAGTTGTTTTCTTGGACACCGATTACCTTGGCAGAATTTATATGAGAGTCTTTGTGCCATGCAAGAACTCTTCCTTCTGAGAAGGTAACCCTATAGCCTTTGTCTTCTAAGGCAGAAATGGAGACAAGGTTCCTCTTCACTATGGGTGCATATAGTACTTATTTTAATTGAAGCTTCATATCTTAATCTAGTTGGAAGGTATAAGTTCCAACCCCTCTCACATTATATCTGACATCATTTCCAAGGGCAGCATGTAGATGTGTCTCTTTCTCAACAAAATTTGTTAGGTGATCTCTAATACCGGTCATGTGCCTGGAGGCACCATTGTCAATTAGCCAAGTATTATAATTGGTAGGGGCCATACCTGAGAGTGTTGAGATGTTGATGTCTTCATCTCCATGAGGTCTTGTCTTCCTAGAACTGGGTTTGCTTGAACCATCAAGCTTGTCTTCCATCATGATTTTGTTCATTTTAATTTTGGATTCTTCACACACCCTTGTCAACTAGGCTAGAAAACCTAACGGCTAGGCTAGGCTAGCACTTTTAGGTTTTGTTGGACTTATGACTACCAACAATAAGCCTTTGAAAGA
>ML816588.1:0-29506 GCA_009831015.1 Picea engelmannii
TGGTCATGTGTAGTAAATATCTCCTTTGATCCACGAATATTTAGCACACGATTTTATTATTTTGTTTTTCTCTTTCGGTGAGAGATGGGATGGTAACTTCCTTATAGCTAAATAATTATCTATATCAACAACCCATGAAGTTTTGTTAGATATATAAAATACATTCTCATATGGGAAGGAGTATGCTACTGAAACACTCTCTGTAATACCCCAAGGTTGAACCCTAATTGTAAATGTACATATGTTTATGGGTTGGTGAGCCAGGATACTATAGTCCATAGTGCTTATGTCATTATTTGTCCAGAGAGCCTAGATTCTAAAAGGACAATGGGCCTATTTTTGTAACATGTAAACACTCATATTATTAATAAAAATACATCACTGCTACATACCGACCAAACAAAAGAGTATGGGGGGGTAAACTCCACTAGAAAGGGAAGGGGTGGAAAATAGTCTAAGGTTAAGGGGCTAAGCTAAGGGGGATTAATCCCAATGGAATATTATATTAATATTCCTTAAATCCAAAGTATGGATATCAATATATCCAAAGTTTCTAAAGTGGGGACAAGGGGAGTTCCTTGAGTGCCTTGTGTCATAAAGGGCACATGAAAATATATTTGGGGGATTTAGTACATTTCCCCATTATTCAATTATCATTCCTTCATCATTTTTGGCATGCAGTGGGTAGACCCATAAGTTAAACATTAATTCACCAACAAATCCCAATATATCAACCCTTTCAGCATCACACACAAGCAGGTGAAGTCTCACCCAAGGTACCTATGGGGACTGTAGGAACCAGGTTTCTGTAGTCATGGGAGAATATGAAGCATTCATCCTTATTGTTTACTTAATATTCATTCATATACTATGTGCGCAAACTCATAACACCATAATAACATTTGATAAATTCATCTTACTTAACCATTCAACAAGTGTACAAAACCCTTATATTCATATTAACCATTAAGAATCTACTGCATGTGCGCAATAAACATAATAAACTAAGACATAATGATAGCAAACACATCTGGACAAAAAGATTTAATGTGGTTCACCCCAAACTGAGCTCTGTCCACAATGACTAACTTCTTATATTATTCATTCATATTCAATTCATACAATAATCTTCAGTTAAAAACCCAAACCTTCCCAAGTCATTCTATGTTGCAGTGCACACATACCTCTCGAATGATATTCAACTCAACTCATTCTCATAAACTAGAAAAGTGATACTCATTGCCCAAAAACCAACTCAACTCACTTAGAATTCTCCTCCCAAATCTCTCGTTGATTAACTACCTAACTCTTTTCTACCCAAAACCCATACATATTTATACATATAAATTAGGGCTTATCCCATTATAATGTGGACAAAATGTCCCAAAAATCCTAACTAACTTCCGCCTTTCACACGTTGGATCTTGAAAATGCACTAACTATCTTCCACCTGCGTTGCTCCTTTGCTGACTTGTCGTGTTGTCTACTCTTGTGTGACTCCCAAAACTTACCCAAAATGTCCTACTCCAATAGGCCCCCAACACTCACCTGTGTCTTGTCTCGAGCCATTTCAGGCCTACTTCCATGTCGTCATGAACTTATGAAATGTTTCTCATGTGGTTGTGACCTTTTCTTTGACTTGTGCTTCATGCTGCAAGATTTATTCTACTATCTCTATTGTAATATGAGTCTTCAACTTCTCTTCACTATCTTTTGCTACCTTCCTTGAGACTCCTTGCACAATGACCAGTTCCCCTGGTACTCAGAACAATTCCTCTTGCAACATATCTACCTTCTACGCACGAGTCTGATGTTTTCTCTTACTTGGATCATGTGTAAGTATAGTTTCATATTTCTTGGTGAGTGCATTTAATTATGTGTCAATGGACACATCTCTATCCAGCCATAGGTATCCTCCATGAATGTAGCTTAACAACATCTTAACGCATGCATTGATATCGACACTCCTACGAAAGTGCAAGATATATAGTAAGTTTAGAATCCCTACTTTTTCCAATCCTATTGCCCAAGGTTGTGGCTCAACCTTGATAAATGATGTTCTGAACAGATGAATGTCTTCAGGTATTTTCTCAGTGCTTAATCAGTGAACTTATTTTCATATGACAGATCATTATCTGCAAACTTCAAGCTTGGTATTGCTCCATGATCTCATACTTCGCTTCCTTCTATAACTTGATTGTCTTCACTCATGAATTTCTTGGTGGTATGTAATCCTTTGGAAAATTGACCTGACTCAGCTTTGACATAGATGCTCTTGGGGTCCCTTCCTATATTGGTGTTACTGGTGGATTAAAGCGTTGTTTCTTGGTCTCTGATGTTGATGTTGTTGCTTCTTTGGGTGGTTCCATGTATCTCTACAACTACTCTTTGTAACTTTTCTTAATCGACTCTCTATTATTGCTGCTCTCTATGAAAACTCCAAATAACAATAAATTTTGGTCGTCGACCCTTCAACTACTTTTATCACCTGTCTCCAACTTCTTATGCTCTTCACGCCCAAACCTATAGTCTAATCCAACTTGTGCTTCACATTCAATTCTTTCCATACTCTGCAATTAATTGAGTTGATTATGTGGATCATGGTCGAGATCTTTCCAGTCTGTCATAGTCTCATTTTCGCTTTCCATTTATAACTACGCATCTCCACTACTTCGCCATTATGATCATTCTTTAATGATTTTCCCACCATGTTTTATAATTAATGCCTTCAACCATCTTCTGCATGGATCTCCAACCTTGCCTTCTTTCTTCATACTCTCTTTCAACTTTATGCGCAATTCACCTTCCTCTTTCTTGACTGTGTCCTTTTTTGGTTTATCTCTTTATGCATACCTGAGACCTCCAAGCTTCAAATTCCTTTATTTATTTTCTTCATTTCTTCTTCTTTTTATTTTATTATACACTATAATACAAGTACTATGGTACACATACTACGCGTTGAGTCTAGTGCATGGAATCCTAGTTGTCCCTATATAGTTTCAACCAACTATCGTTAACCAGTCCTTCTACAACTTCTCCATTCAATTTTGCTAACTGAACAAAACCTGCCTCTGTCACAAACCTGATCATAGATGGACCCATCCAATGCATTTGGAACTTTCCCGAGTGCTGCAATAACTTGTTTTCATAAAGTAAAACTAAGTCATCTGCCTAAAACTTCTTCTCTTTAATGTGTTTGTCATTCCATGATTTCTCACATGATTCTTGCACTTGTTGATGTAAACCTACAACAAATCGGTCTTCTTCGATTTCTACTAGTTCTGACAGTCTCTTCTCCATTGTGATAGAATCTGTAAGCTCTGTCGACATAGTAATGCATAGACTCGGTACAATAAACTCCATAGGAATCATAACCTCTTGACCATACGTCAATATAAATGGAGTCTGGCGAGTCAACTTCTTGTTTGTAGTCCTATATGCCCATAACACTGTTGGAATCTTCAAGTCCCAATCGTATCAACTTATATTACACAACTTCATTAGTGCATGTTCTAGTATATTGTTGAATTCTTCCACTGTGCCATTTTACTAAGGGTGATACAATGTGCTCTTCCAATGATGAATCTGAAACTCCTCTATAAATGATGCAATCTTCTTATTCATAAAAGCATTTCCTTGATTTCTCATAAATATTCGGGGGCATCTAAACCTTGTCATGACATTTTCAAACAAAAATCATGAAGTTGTCTCTGCATAACATTCTCTGGTTAACTCTGCTTCATCCCATCTGGTCAAATAATTTGTCGCAGTAATGATGTATCTGACTCTTAATCTCTTTTCTTGTGGATTGATCGACCCAACAAAGTCCACTACCCATTTATCCAAATCTTGTAATGTCACTTGTGGTACTAAGGGCATATCACCTCTCCCGAAAGGCTTCCCAATTCTTTGGAAAACATGACAAGTATTACAAAATTCCTTTCCATCCTTATGAAGGGTAGGACACCATAATCATGTGCGCAAACTCTTCTGAGTTATTGTTTTTCCTGCGTAGTGACCTCCTACAACCCCTTCATGCACCTCCGACAATATCACATGTATTTCATGTTCTAATACACATCATCACATAATTCCATTTGTTCTTAACTTGTATATATTTCCTGCTATAAGTTGATAGCTTTTTTCCTTCACTACTTATTGCTTCTTCTACGCAACTGTAAACTCGGGTGGGGTTACTCCTATACTCAAGAGTTGAACTATGTTTGCAAAATAGTCATCAAACATTTGTACTGAAAATAATTGCACATTTGGTAAGCTGTCATCCAAGTTTCCTGTATCTTCTCCTGATAGTATGTGTGATAAGTGATCTAGTCCTGAATTAAATTTCCCTGGTTTCACAATTAACTCAAATTCATATTCTTGAAACAATAATATCCATTTGCATATTATCCCCCCAACATTGGCTTGTTGACCAAATATCTTAGCACAAAATGGTTTGTGTACATCTTAAAGTGTGAACCTAGAAAGTAATGTTTGAACTTCTGCAATGCGTACACCATTGCTAATCCTTCACGTCATGTAGTAGTATAGTTATGTTCTGTAATTGACAACTTCTTGCTTGCAAAGGCTATGGGGTGATCATATCTCCTTCTCCAAGTTTAGATAAGACTTCACCTAAAGCTATAGATGACTCATCCACATGAACATGAAACTCGTTCTTCCAATCTAGAAATATCAAAATCGACGCGATAACCAATTTCTTCTTCAAAGTATCTAATCCTTCCTGGAATTATTCACTCCATTGAAACTTATTCTCCTTCTTTAGAAATATTTCCACCAGAGTTGTAATTTGTGCATATCCTTTAATTAGCTTCCTGTAGTATCTTGTATGTCCCAACATTGTTCGTAACTGTCACACTGAAGTTGGCGGTGGTAAGTCAACAATCAAAAAAATCTTCACGAGATCCACCAACAATAATTTCTTACATACTACATGGCCTAGTAAGATACCAATTGACGCACATAAAATGCATTTCCTTAAATTCAAATATATATTATAATGCCTACACCTATCCAACATCAAGCGTAATATCTCAATATGATATTTTAACAAGCTAAATATTGTTTAGTCATCAGAGTATAATTCTAAGAACTTATGGATGAACTCTTTAAATGTTGCTACAACCACTCTAAATAATACGGCTAGTGCATTCTTCAATCTAAAGGGCATTAATGTGTACTAGTAACACCCCCATCCTATCACAAATGTAGTCTTATATCTATCTTCTTGCACAATCTTGATATGATGATAACCCGAAAATCCATCCGTGAATGAATACGCTTCCTACCCTACTACATTCTCCAACACTTCATCTGTAAATGGGGTAGGAAAAGGGTCGTGTAAACAAAAATCATTCAACTTTGTTAGATCTACACATATTATGATTTATCCTATCTTCTTATCCTGAACTACCATTGGAATAATCCATTTTGATTCTTCAATAGGTTCTATAATTCCAACTTCTAACATGTTATATATCTTTGCTTTGACCTTCTGCGTGTATACCAAATTCAGTTTGTATGGCATCTGCTTAACTGCCTTCACATATGGATTCAAGGGAATCTTCAACTCTCCTAACTCCCCCGTTATCCCTTTCATCTATGAAAAATTAATCAAAAATAGATCTCGATACTCATGCAGTAAGTCCACTATCTTCTCCACAGTCTCATCATTTCAATCGTCTCCTATGTTCACAAATTTGGGCTTCTCTTCGAGCTTTTGTCCTTCTACTGTGCTCTCTGCTTTACTTTCTATTATTTTCACATTTCTTGGGTCTTCACCCTCCTCTTGGTATTCTTCAACAACATTATAATAGTGAAAAACTTCTCCAACTGTCACAGTAGATTTATGCATGCTACATACATGTATTAGTTCTACAGAGTCTTCTGCTAAAAAAATCTTGTTCTTGATGACCTGCAAAGCTGAGTCAATTAAAAGAGAATTGTTTTCAAAGCTAAAATTTACCTTGAAATTCTGTGTTAATTCTTCCCAATTTTCATTTTCTCTGTGCACTTCCAATTCCAAATACCAATTCTTCGGGATTGTGTCCAAGGTGTGTACAAACAAATGTGTTCATTCTCTCCTAGGTACTTTATTCCATGTCACAATACACTATGTAACATGCTCCATCGTACAACGTAACCATGTATACTTCTCCATAGTATCTTCATTCTCTGTCCTGAACCAGACTTTTAATAGTTTTTACACTGTTGCCAATCTCTTATTCCATCCTTATGCATGGACCACCATCTTGCTAAGGTCGCTTTAAGCGCGAAATATAACACTAATAATATTTCCTGATATGATATTTTCAATTCAAATTCTCTTATAAAAGAAGCTACATCAGTTAGCCCATCATACCTTGGAGGATCAAATACCTCAGTTCCAATCCATCGCAACGCACAGGTAATTCGAGCACATTTCCTTCAGGACAGTTTGTGCAATATTTGTTTCCAATTCTCCAAATATTCTTATAAATATGACACACATGAACTAATACTTCTCCATATAATTACAACATCGGTTGTAGGGATCACACAATCATCCATTCGTTCGGTCATGTTATACAGGTTGTTGAGCTATTTTCCTTTCACTAGTTCTACATATCTTCTTTCTTCAATAGGATCCAACGACGCATTAACCTTCAAGTTTTCTACTTAAAATATCATTTGTCTCTTATTTAGTTCAATGATAGTATGGTTTTCAAAGGCCCAATCAAGTCCAAGGAGTGTTGTTTAAGGGGTGCTTCCATCTACTATCTCAATCACTTCGAAATTGACCACGCTAGGCACTCCAATGCTAACACTTACCCCTGTCAAGATTCCAATTGGGACGATCTTATGTTGGTTCATTAACCTTAATTGAATGGGTGACCAAATCAAATTTGGATGGCCCATCATCTACCAAGTCTGCCTCGGGATGACATTTACATCAGATCCTAGATCCATAATAATATTTTCCATGTCATAGTTTCTGATATGCACATAGATTCAAAACTACCTATTCTTTCTCTTCTTACGATGCACCTGGTTAGATATTTTTTGTGTGACATGTATCTATTTATCTTGGGAACAATGGTCAATAATTCCACACAACATACTCAAAGCAGACTCATCTTTCATTAATTCTAATCAACTTTTCAGAAAACTATTCAAAGTGCTTACCTTATCAATTTTCCTTTCTGAATGGTCATGGACTTGTGGAATATCATATACCGGTGGTATTTCATACAAAGGTGGCGCAGTCGAATTCGATGTTCTGAAATCTGCTCCAATTGATTCTTTTATTTCTTGCTGATAGGTCTCTTTCTCTTTTACTGGATAGAACAATGGTAGTGGCTCTGCTACTTTCCTTACCCACTGGTGGATTCTATTTCCTTGATACGTCACATCCGCTCCGGTTCTTGTTCCTCTGCGTGTAGCTACTAATATCTTAGTTTGTAATTAGTTCTCCTTTGTTTCTATCATATGCAAATTTGTGTTCCTCTTTTATTTCGATTTTATGATCAACTGTGGACAATCCTCCATCGCATGGTCTAGTTCTCTGCAATATGTACATGTCGTGTAGGGATTCAAGAAGTCTAGCACTAAATGTCCTGTATTATTACAGTTATAACATATAATATGTCCTCTACCTCTACCTCTACCTCTACCTCTACCTCTACCTAATCCTCCTCTTTTGTGGCCTTTAAACCCTCCTCATCCTACTTGATTATAACCTCTTGGAGTATTATACTTTGACGCTCCTCCTTCAGATTCTTCTCCCTGGACTCTATATGCATTTGCAATGCGCTCTCTTAACAAATCAAATGCACAAATATCCTTCTCTTCATGTCTGAAAAACTTGTAAAAGTTACAAAATAGATTTATCGTAGTACTCTGGTAATTCTTCATTAATGGGAAATTATGAGGGTGGTGACCCATCATTTTAAAAATCTCACACAATAACCCCAATGGTTTTTTAGCTCATGTATCCAAATACTACTGAAAAGTTGGACATTCATTCTTATGGTGACCTTTTATTCTACATGTGGTGCACCAGACCTCCTCACGCTTTTCATTTCCTTTCGCAAGATCCTATAGTGGAATAGTCAGTGTTGCTAGCTGTGAATGCACTTGAGCCATCCTTGCACCATTTTCTCCTACCAAGGACGCTTCTAAATCATTAAAATTTCTAAGGCTTCTGACTGCGACACGATCTTTTGTTGCATCAAAGGGAAGTGTATATGTGGAAATAATATTGCAATAAACCACTCTTTGTGTTGTTCATATGGAATCTATAATGTCACTCGATCCTTCTGTATCTTGAATCTTTGATAATAGTCCCACATTGATTCATTTATTATCTACTTGATCTCCTTCAGCTCTGTAATGTAATGTGACTAAGACTTATACTTCTGTAATTCTTTTGGCAAGGATTGTCTTACCTCTTCCAATGTTCTCTTCTAACTCGCGGGTGTAGTATTATGATATTTCATGTACCATAATAGTGCGTGATATCTAAAATTCATTGACATCTATGCAATTTTCACATCATCGTCCTGGACGTTCTTCATAGTCCATATTGTGTCACAAATGAAAAAATGTTGTTCTGTATCTTCTGAATCGGCCCCTTGAAAGAGAGGCATCCTTAAGGTGGGATCTACCCCCTGTTGGAATACTGACAGGGGGGGTGAATCAATATGAGCACTTTTTCCACTTTTAACCACAATGTATAAACTTCAACTTAATCAGTAGTATATCATCAATGTATCATATATGATTTCATTTGATATATCATGAGAATATAAACATAAGAGCATTACAACAACAACATCACATCAATTACACAATACACCAAAATTTACGTGGAAACCCAAATGGGAGAAAACCACATAATTATTTCTTATATATAAAAGAATACATTCATTGGAAGCACCAACTTCCTAATTCTCCAGCTGCAACTGGAAGGAGGATATGACCCCCTATTTACAGACTCCAACCTTAAGGAAGCTTCAACTCCCTGAATTCTCTAGCTCCAACTAGAAGGAGGCTACAAGCCCCTGATTCTAGAGACTCCAACCTGAAGGAAGTTCCAACTCCTTGATTCTCCAGCTCCAAACAAAAGAAGGCTACAACCCCCTAATTTTAAATCTCCAACCTGAAGGAAGCTCACACTCCCTAAGTTCTCCAGAACCAACCAAAACGAGGCTACAACCCCCTTTCCTTACCCCGTCATGCCTCCCTGAAATATAAGTGTAGACCAAACTGTCACTACCACAATCATAGCCATTGTCACTGGCACTAGCACTTTCACATCAACTTGTAACCTATCAAACTATCATCATATCCAACCTATCATTGTCAACAACCTATCATTGTCACTAACCTGTCACTGTAACCAACCTGACACTGTCAACATGTCACTGTATCTAACCTGTCACTATCACCGATACTCAACTAGATCCTCTAACATGAATCATATACCAAGGACACCTCTTAAATAGATGTCCAACATCACCAACACATGTCTCTACCAAGCATGTACCAAGATCAACAACATACCATCACAATATATGTACCAGACATGTACTATACAATGTTCCAACACCATATCATGCATCAACGATGTATCTCACCATGCATCAATGTCAACAAGTAATGAATCATACATATACCAAAAATGTATCTCAAACAATGTGCCCAATATCCAAGATGCTACTCAAACCATGTGCCTCAACCATATACCATATCACTCATGATATGTCTCAATCATGCCATACACCATGTATCATAAGATATCATCAATGAAGTTCCTCAACAAAGTACCAAACGACCAAGATCATATACCAAGTATATGTCTCAACCATGCACCTAATATGTGCCTCAAGCATGTGCCAATGCCTCAACAATTTACTAAAGACTTGCCTTAAGCATGCACCATAACATCATAAACATGTAACCCTTGAAACATGCATATAAACATACATGTAACTCTGTAAGAGACCTGGTGTATGTGATCACATAACTGCAAACCTTCTTGAACTTCAACAACAAGAGAATAACATCTTCATCAAAATTTACCTTAGTCTCATAGAACTGATTTTTGGATTAGTCACAAACCCTAAATTTCAACAAGCATAACTCTGTACATGTAATGAATAAAGGTATGCAAATTATACCCAATATTATTCAATATATTCTCTACAATTCCTCCAAGTTTTACTTCATGGAACATCCTAGAAAAGGCGTTATAGAAAAAATGGTAGACCTTGTTGAATTATGGATTATTCTAGAGTGTGAACTTGTATAGAATTCCATGTGTGGAATATTTTATATCTAGATATGAAAATCACACAAAACATACTATAGACCATATTGTATCAAATAAATTTTGTCTCACTGAATTTGGATCCTCTATGAAGAATTCATGACTGTTTTATCTGGAACACTTGTTTGAGACTAGTTTCAGGACTAGCCAAAAACCATATTTTCCACAGAGTGTATCTCTGAAAATACAATGACCCAGATGTTAAAAGTTTTACCAAAGGTACCTTGACATGTCTTCTCAACCACCTCCAATTTTTTCTATCTGAATCATTCTAGAAACAAAGTTATAGAAAAAATGGTAAGATGACCTTTAAATAACATACCTTAGAACACATCATCACAAGCCTTCATCCTCCCTTGGAATTTCGCCTTTCTTTACTTCATCTTCCCTCTGAAATTAAGCTCAGATCTCCTTTGTTACCTCAGATATGAATAACTTACTCACATAGAAGATATTCAATAGAATGTGTGTTTATATGCTTATGAGTGACTTCTTGAGGTGTGTATATCCTTTTTCTAAGTAACCCCTTTCCTTAACTTTAGGGCTTCTTGAAATTTATTGTCACAACCACCTTACCATTTAATTAATGACTTGCAACAAATTAGGGGATTCTTAACCCATATTGTAACCAACTAGGGGATTCTTAACCCATCTTTGGGGCTTCCAACTTCATGAGCTCATAACTCCTCAATTGTGAGGAATCATGTGGTGTACCACCTATCACCAGAAACAAAAATACAATGACTATCCATACATGAGTGAGTTGCCTGCATTTACATCGTCCTTCATGTCCATATTCCTCAACCAACATTGGGTCCCATAATCACACCTCCAAGGCTTCATGTAGACTTCATCAAATGCACCCAACACATCTGCCGACATCAACCACTGTTGTTGAAATAAATCACAACTAAATCACGATCAATATCGATCACAATTTTGGGGTATCTCTAACACTTTAAGGGTTGACATAAATGACAACCAACTATCCAAAAATATCCCCCTTTGGCATTGATGGAAACACCAACATTGATGACAACACTCATACTACAATACTCATGCTCCCTCTATGACCATTGATCCTCATCAATGTTTCTCTCTCTCCCCTTTTGACATCAATGGAAAAGGGTATGTCTCCTTGGGGTTTCTCCCCCTATCGATATGTCTCCCCCCGTCTGCATGCTACAGATCTTCCTTTCTTTCTCTAATGATTTCTCTTCTCTTCAAGATGTCATGTTGATCAATATAGGGATTCCCATATATTTTTCATTTCCTCTCTTCCAGTGTTGCTTATTGTCCATTGGTGCTTCCTCTTGTAACTCTTTGAAATATATAAAAAAATTCAAAATTTCTTGACTTCAAATATTCATGGCCTGTTATTTTCATTGTTTAGACATCAATGACCATACTTTTCACAATTTTCCTCTGATGATGTAACTTTTTTTGAAGATTTCTCTTTCCCTTTTATTCTATGCCTTTCGCTGCTCATGACCAATTGATTCCAATTGTAGATATGTTATGCCATATATGTATATAGACCTACCAATGATCTCATAAATCCATCTATGTCCATATGTCATACGTTGTCTATAACTCTGGTAATCAATTTTCCACAATGTTGATCCATATGCCATTATGTACTTATGTTATCTCCCTGCTCTGAATCTGTCTCTGCAAACACTTCAAACTGCTCAAAGGATGGTTCTTTGATTTGTAGTAGCCACTGCACCGACTCCCCCTGTTCAATATTCATATTTATTGGGAGTCTCCAAGCCAGATGGGTCAGAAAAATGTCCGCTCTAATGTGGAGTAATCTTCCTCTTCGTCTGTGGATTCATCATCTTCCTTTTCATCCACTTCCTAAATTTTGACATTCTTTTCATTTTATTCTTGAATTATGACTTCATCCTCTTCCTGTATTCTGTCATCTTCCTCTTGGCTTGCAAATTCATTATGATATTGCGTTGCTGTAAATATTGTGAGTATGATCTCTGGGACCTGGTATTCATTCACATGTTCTTATTGTTTTTCATTTCTTCTCTAAACTTTCATGTATCTGACATCAATGTTTTCCTTCATGGGAGGCTCTATCACGATTCTACAATTTTGAGTTATGTGTCCATAGTTGTGTCATTTGTAATAGTCAATATTATGTGGATCCACATGAGCATTTCTTGCTTGAACATTTATTTCATAAGCCCTGCAATCTACAAATTTATGTCGGAAGTTAGTACAATTAAAACAATGACAATAAAATAAATTTACATACCTAGGAGTGAATGATCTTGTTTGTGGTGTAGTCCTTCTGGATTCCTATCTTGGTTGATCATGATTGAAGTTTCTTTGTTGTCTGAATGTAGAAGGTCTTTTATATTCATTCCTTTATGATTCTTGTTGACCATGATTCCTTTCTTTGAGAACTTTTTCATAACTCTTTTGTTATGTTGCTTTTGTCATGGAGCTTGAACCTCCCTCAAAATGAACATTCTTGTATCCTAGTCTAGATTTGTCACTGTATGGTGTTTGACTGTCGAGAATGTTTTCTAACACTTCAGAAATTTTCAAGTTCTTTCTGAGCTTGTTGACTTCAAATCTCAATGTCACGATTTCATTTTCAATATTCTCACACTCTTTTGTTTTCTTTATCATCTGGGTTTGCATAACTTCTTCCTTTCTCTTACCTTCTTCAAGTTGAGTTTTTCAAGAAGGTGTGTTCTTCTTTGAATGATTTGTTTTTCTTCCTTTCTTTCTTTAGCTCAGTTAAAGCATTGATTAAGTCCGCCTCAAGATCCACTTCACCTTCTTCTTCGCTTTCATGAGTTCTTTTCTTATTTTTCATATCCATAAAGAGTACTCTCTCTGAGTCACTATCACTTACATAATCTTCATTAGATGAAGAATTGTCTTCTCTTGAGTAGAGATTTTTCTTGAAGACATTCCTTCTGTTTCCCTTTTGGTATTTCTTTTATTTTTTGGGATCATCTTCTTCATCACTATCTGACTTCTTAGAATAAGGATACCTATTTGAAAAATGAGCAATTTTACCACAATTAAAACATTTTAAGGGAAACATACATTTTTACTTGCTAGTTACTTTCTTTAAATTCCTTACGAAGTTGACTATTTCTTCATCCTCGTTTGAATCATCGCTATAGCTGCAATTTGGCTTTGACTTGGGATTTTTCTTCTTCTTTTTCTTCTTGGATGCTTTGAAGGTTACTTTTGTCTTGGATGGATTTTCCTAATTTTTTCTCATTTCATAAGATGTAAATATTCCATGTAGCTCATCCATGCTTATCATACTCAAATATTCTCTTTCTTCTAGTGCTAAAATGTAAGGATCAAACCTCATTGGAAGAGATTTCAATACCTTTTGAACAATTATAGATTCATCAACTTCTTCTCCCAATCCTTTAATCACGTTCATTGTTTCATCAAATCGTAATAACTAAGTTGTAATGTCTTCATCTTCCTTCATTTTCAATTGTTCAAATTGACCTTTGTAAGTCTAAATCTTTACTTCCTTGACTTTTGCATCTCCTTCATAAACATTCTGAAGTTTTTCCCAAATTTCCTTTGTAGAATCACAATGCATAACCTTGACATATAATGAATCAACCATACCATTCAAGATAACATTT
The DNA here is from genome assembly GCA_009831015.1 of Picea engelmannii. Lineage (NCBI taxonomy): Eukaryota > Viridiplantae > Streptophyta > Pinopsida > Pinales > Pinaceae > Picea > Picea engelmannii. The sequence goes on from ML816588.1 coordinate 13,972, forward strand.
TTATCCCTCGAATTGTTTTGACTGAGTTTATTTCCATTGTTATCTATTAGAGGAGTGGGAGGCTCTTTGTATCTATCTACTATTGATTTCCAAACATCAAATCCATGTGGTTGTACATATGTTTTCATCCTTCTACTCCAAAATGCATAGTTCTATCCATCAAACAGTGGTATCCCATTTGTATACATATTTTTGCTCTCCATGATCTATCTTCTAGTGGTTAAATTGTTTCCTAAAGGAACCTGCATTGATACCAATTGTTGGAATACTGAGAGGGGGGATGAATTAGTATGAGCACTTTTACCACTTTTAACCACAATGTATAAACTTCAACTTAATCAATAGTATATCATCAATTTATAATATATGATTGCATTCAATATATCATGAGCATATAAACATAAGAGAATCACATCAAATACACAATACACCAGAATTTACATGGAAATCCAAATGGGAGAAAACTACAAAATGTTTTCTTATATATCAAAGAATACATTCATTGGAAGCACCAACTTCCAAATTCTCCGGTTGTAATTGAAAGGAGGATACGACCCCCTATTTACAAGCTCCAACCTTAAGGAAGCTACAACTCCCTAAATTATATAGCTCCAACTAGAAGGAGGCTACAACCCCCTTATTATCAGGCTCCAACCTAAAGGAAGCTCCAACTCCCTGATTCGCCAGCTCCAACCAAAAGGAGGATTCAACCCCCTAATTTTCAAGCTCCAACTTGAAGGAAGCCCCAACTCCCTGATTTCTCCAGCACCAAACCAGAAGGAGGCTACAAATCCCTTTCCTTTCCTCGTCCTCTCGCTCTGAAATATAAGTGTATACAAAAATATCACTACCCTAATCACTGCTACTATCATTGTCACTGTCACTGTCATAGGTACTGTCACATCAACCTGTAACATTTCAACCTTTCATTGTATCCAACCTGTAACATTTCAACCTTTCATTGTATCCAACCTGTCACTATCACCAACCTATCACTATCAACGTGTCATTGTATCTAACATGTCACCATCACTGATACTCAACCAGATCCTCTCACATGGATCATATACCAAGGATACCTCTCAACTAGATGTACAACATCACCAACACATGTCTCTACCAAGCATGTACCAATATCACCATCACACCATCACAAGATATGTACCAAACCCACACCATACAATGTGCCAAACCTATACCATACCATGTATCAACCATGTACATCAATACCAGTACCATGTACCAAATTGTGCATCAATCATGCACATCAACCTATACCATACCATGTACATCAACCATGTATCTCACCATGCATCAATTTCACCAAGGAATGCCTCATACATATACCAAAACTGTATCTCAAACAATGTGCCCAATATCCAAGATGCTCCTCAAACCATGTCCCTCAACCATATACCTAATCATTCATGATATGTCTCAATCATGCCATACACCATGTACCATAATATGTCATCAATGAATTCCCTCAACAAAGTTCCAAATAGCCAAGATCATATACCAAGTATATGCCGCAACCATGCACCTAATATGTGCCTCAAGCATGTGTCAATTCCTCAACAATATACCAAAGACTTTCCTTAAGCATGCACCATAACATCATCATCATGTAACCCTCAAAACATGCATATAAACATGCCTATAACTATGTAACAGACCTGGTGTATGTGATAACGGACCTGCAAACCTTCCTCAACTTCAACAACAAGAGAATATCATCTTCATCAAACTTTACCTTAGTCTGACAGAACTAGTTTTTGGATTAGTCACAACCCCTAACTTTCAACAAGAATAACTTTGTACCTGTAATGAATAAAGGTATAAAAATTGTACCCAATATTATTCAATATATTCTCTACAATTAATCCAAGTTTCACTTCTTAGAACATCTTGTAAAAGGAGTTATGGAAAAAATGGCAGACCTTGCTGAATTCTGGCTTATTCTAGAGATCAAACTTGTAGAGCATGCCACGCGTGGAATATTCGATATCTAGATATAAAAATCATACACAAAATACTAAGGACCATACTATATCCAATTCATTTTGTCTCACTGAATTTGGATCCTCATTGAAGAGGTTATGACTTTTTTACCCGGAACACTTGTTTGAGACTAGTTCCAGGACTAGCCAAAAACCCTATTTTCCATAGAGTGTATCTCATAAAATACAATGACCCAGATGCTGAAATTTTACCACGGGTACCTTGACATGTCTTCTCAACCTCCTCCAATTTTCTATCTGAATCATTCTAGAAACAAATTTATAGCTAAAATGGTAAGATGACCTTTAAATAACATACCTTAGAACACGTCATCACAAGACTTCATCCTCCCTTGGAATTTCACCCTTCTTTACTTCATCTTCCCTCTGAAATTAAGCTCAGATTTCCTTGGTTACCTTAGATAAGAATCACTTACTCTCATAGTTCTATAAATGGAGACTAACCAATAGCCAACCAACTAACAGTTCCAAATCCTAGTTAGATGTATCGAAGATCCTTTCTCTTCTCCTTAGCTCATGGTACCACAACCTGACGTCACCCCTGGTTCTCTGGCCAGACTTATAATTCTCTGGTCAAACGGTACCCAGAGAAATCAGGAAGATACCTGCAGCTAAAGCCCTCGCTGTGACTGTGGGTAGTTCAGTTATATTCAATAGAATGTGTGTGTGAATATTCTTATGAGTGACTTCTTGAGCTGTATATATACTTTTTCTAAGTAACCTCTTTCCTTAACTTTAGGGATTTTTGAAATTTTTTGTTACAACCACTTTACCATTTCATTAATGACTTGCAACCAATTAGGGGCTTCTTAACCCATATTGTAACCAACTAGGGGATTCTTAACCCATCTTTGGGGATTCCAACTTCATGACCTCATAACTCCTCAACCGTGAGGAATCACATGGCGTACCACATATCACCGAAAATGACACGAAAATGAATATCCATCCATCAATGAGTTACCTGCATTTACACAATCCTTCATGTAAATATTCATCAACCAAAATGAGGTCCCATAACCACACCTCTGGGGCTTCATGCAGACTTCATCAAATTCACCCAACACATATGTTGACATCAACCATTCTTGATGACATCAATCAAAACTAACTCACCATAAATATCAATCACAACTTTGGGATATATTGAACACTCCAAGGGTTGACATAAATGAAAACCAACTATCCAACACCCCCACCATCGTGCTCTATGTGGTACTATTTCCTGATAACACTAACTGATTTTGACTTGATGTACTACTTCTGCTACTTTGATTACTTCTACTGTTATATTTACTTCATTTACTAACTACAATTGAAAAAGCTTCTAATCTTACCTAATTTCTTGGTGATGCACATGGGGTTGTGGGTTCAATGCAGAGTACGATCAGAGCAGGATCTTCTTCTGTTGGATTGAGTTGACAAAGATTTTATTTTTTCTGCATACTTCCTTCGATATGGAGTATCACACAAGTGTCTCTTTCCTCGTTCTCATTGTGTTTCCCCTCTCTCTCAGCCACATTCATCTTCTTATTCGGTCTAAATTTCTTACCACCACGCAATACTCCAATATATTCATTTGTTGCACACTCTTATTCTCTCAACATCCTTATCCCATCCGTTCCTCGTTCCTTCTCTTTATCCCTTTCTATGCTCAAACCATTCCCTGGTCATCCCCTAGTTCCCCTATGTGCACAAAGGTGCTTAACAATCAGATTCCATTGTCATGACTCCCGTGTTGCACAATAACATCTTAATCCAAGTAGGTAGTGAATTTAGGTATCTTCCATGCGATCCCTTAAATAATTCAATTTCAGCAGTGTTGTATGACTGAGTACAATCTATGGAAAATTCAGTAATGTAACCTCCCAACACGCTTTCCAACCAATAATCTATTGCGCGTGACACCCTATTTCTTATAGTATTGACTTGACTAATTAACTTAGGATTCCAATTTCTCGAAAAAACAATACGATATCTTTCGATCTGTTCAATTAATCTCTGGATCCACTTTGCTAAAATATTCAAAAATTCAACAAAGAAAATTTCATGCAAATCTATAAACACATACCTTTGTAGCCATTTCTCTATGTTGATCCGTGGATTCTTATTCTGATCTACCGCAAACTTGATCTCCTTCACATCCAACCATTGTCTAATATTCTTCTTAGTATGCTTCCACATCCCCCTCAATCACAAATCTCAGTCCCGTCAACGAAACCATTTGTTGGCATGCAGTGGGCAGACTTGGCGTTCAACATTAATTAACCAATAAATTCCAAGATATCAACCCTTTTAGAATCACTCACAAACAAGAGAAGTATGACCTGAGGTACCTATGGGGCTAAAGGAACCAGGTTTCTGTATTCATGGGTGAATATGAGGCATTCATCCTTACTATTTACTTAACATTCATTCATATACTTTGTGCACGAAATCATAACAACATAATATCATATGATAAATTATTCCTACTTAACCATTCAAGAAGTGTGTGAAACCCATATATCCATATTAACCATTAAGAATATATTACACATGCACAATAAATAGAATAAACCAACACATCAGGACACATATTTTTAACGTGTTTCACCTCAAACTGGGCTACGTCCATAATGATTGGTTTCTTATATTATTCATTCATCTTTATTTCTTACAACATGTGCACACTATGCTCATACAATAATCTTTAGCTAAAAGCCCAAACCTTCCCAAGTCGTTCTATGTTGCAGTGCACGCATACCTCTCGATTGATATTCAACTCAACTCATATGCATCAACTAGCAAAGCATTATTCACTACCAAAAACCAACTCAACTCACTCATAATTTTCCTCCCAAAGCTCTCATTGATCAACTAACTAACTCTTTTCTACCCAAAACCCATACATATTTATACATATGCATTGGGGCTTAGCCCATTACAATGTGGAAAAAATGTCCCAAAACTCCTAATTAACTTTTGTCGTTCGCACGCTAGCTCCTGAAAATGCGTTAAATTTATTCCACGTGCATTGCTCCTTTGTTGACTTGTCACGAGGTTCACTCCTGTCTGACTCCCGAAACTTACCAAAAGTGTCCTTCTCCAACAATCGTTATTCCATCATTCTACCATACGTACCTGGTCACCATATCCTGTACTTGGGGAAGCTTGAGAGCTGAAGGGGTGGGTTTTCAGGCCCGTGTTACTGGTGAAGAGGTGGGTTGTTAGGCCTGTGTGTTGTAGAATAGGCTAGTTTTCAGGCCCGTGTTGATGCTAAAGAGGCGGGTTGTTAGGCTTGTGTGTTGTAGAAGAGGTAGGTTGTTAGGCCCATCAGTATTTTTCTCTGGGTGAGAAACTACTGGGAATTGTACCCTAGTGTGTTGGGAAAGAGATATAGGGTTCTAATACTTCTTATCCGACTTGTTGTTGAAACTCTGGAAGGGAAGTGGTGCATTCGAAGGACTGTTGAGTAGAGAAGGGGCATACTTCCTAGGGTGGGACAGACATGTGGAGAATGAGAGATTGTAGTCTAGTTGCAATAGTTGGGCACCTTAGACTGAGCAATTTTACTTATTATTAGACCTTATCCTAGCATAGGATTCCCTTGGCTCTGGTGGATATTTAGTCCCAGCTTGGGGGTGATCCACTACTAAGAGTTATGATCAGTGTGGTCTATGGCTAGGAGGAATGTGGAAGGTCTGCACGTAGTTCGTGTTTAATTTACAAATGATAAGTATCTCTATGTGTTTATATACATGTTGTGCTATGAATTATGATGTATGTTATGGAATCTTTGTTATCAATCATATTTATGAATTATTGGTGTTAGCTTGCGTGACTCTATTCATATGCAGAGAATTTCTATTTAACTAAATGGTATCAGAGAAATTTTGTTGAGTTGTTTCTAATGGGGACTTTACAAAGTAATTAATTATTGGTATCAGAGGTAGGAAATTTATGTGGCATTTCCTAGTAGGGCGTTGGTGTAATATCCCTAAGGCCGAACCCAATTGTAAATGTAAATACAAATGTACTTAAGCTGGTGAGTTCTTTTGATATCATTTTTGTATGCACATTTCATGGCATAGTGCACGCATGTACTGCACAGTAAAATGAGGAAGTTTTCACATTCTAGGATATCGTGCACAACATCTTAAGTGTGCGAGATTGTGACGCCAATGAGCCTTTGTGTATTGTATGTTTTATAGGCTAGTGAGCCAGTTATTATAAGCTAGGATGCTTATGTTTTGATTAGGCCGGAGAGCCTAGATGTTAAAGGCCAGTGCACCTATTTTTGTATATGTCTCATACTTAATATAAATACATCGTTGCACGTAGACCAACCACGATAAAATAGATGGGGGACTAGACTCTACTAGTTAGGGAAAGGGAGGGGATAAGTTAATTAAAGGGGCTAAGCTAGGGAGCTTAAGCCAAAAAGGAATATTATATTAATATTTCTTAAAAATAAAGTATGGATAATTATTTTATCCTAAGTTCTAAAGTTGGGGACAAGTGGGCCAAAGTAGCTCCCAACATGACAAGTGTCAAATTGGGGACATGCACACATATTGTTGGGACTTAGTTCATTTCCTATAATCTTTTCTATCATTCTTCCCATGATTCTTTCCATTTTTCAACCATTATTCCATGACCATTTTTACCATTGAGATATACTTGTACCTTCATGTCACTATACCAGAACTGGTATCCATAGCCATACATGTTTGTGTAGCTAGTTAGCTTGGGAGTTGGACTGAAGAAGCGGGTTGTTAGTCCCGTGGGATATTGAAGAGGTGGGTTGTCAGGCCCGTGAGCAATTCTCTGTGAGAGAGAATTGATGGGGATTGATTTTCTGAAGGTGTTGAACTGCAACTACAGTGCTCTGAGACTTCCTGTCCGGCATGTTGCTAAAGCCCGAAAAGGAAGTGGGGCAGCCGAAGGACTGTTGAGCAGAGAAGGGGCACACTTCCTGGGTGGGACAGGCATATGGGGAATGAGGGACTGTAGGTTGTTAGTTTGAGTTGGCACCTATGACAGAGTCTTTCCTATTGTCCATGAGCCTTTAGCCTGGTTAGGAATCCCTTTACCTGGGTGGAGTTTAGTCCTAGCTCGGGGGTGACTCACTATTGAGAGTGATGAACAATGTGGTCTAAGGCTGGGAGGTTCGTGGAAGGTCTGCACGCAGTTGGTGACATTCTTACCAAGATAAGTGCCAATTGTGTGATAAATTAGATGTTGCATTGTTATTTACATGTGTATTTTCATGGGTTTATCTTATGTGTGGTGATGACTGTCTGTATATTTATGGGTATTTCCTGTATATGCTGCATGTATATGTTTACTGTTATTTCCATGTGAATCCATGTATTTACAGATGTATTTGTATGATTACGTTTTATATATAATGCTTCCACAAGAGTTCTTTGTGTATATAATTTAATTGCATGTAGTTGGAAAAATTTATGTGGCATAGCTCAGTTGGATGCTAGGTATGTTACAATATGTTTCCCAGAGAGAACAGTAAGAGTTCTCTGGCATAGCATGGCCCGACAAAGAGATGATCGGGGATGTTACAAATTGGTATCAGAGCTTTAGTTTTCAACGCTAAGCTTGGATGAGACAAACAAGTTGAGTTGAAGTGAAATTCCACAGAGGATTTATTTAGAAGTGGCCAAATTTCAGTTTGTAGAGCGTCCATGGTAAAAAGTAACAACAACTTGGTGGAATTGGGGAAAAGCCCCAATTTCTGTTGTTAAATTCATGAGAAAATGGATAAATTCGGCCAAGTGATGAGATGTTATTGTTTTAAATATCTATTCTAGCAAATTTGGATCTAGAATTTGTCGAATTTGAAGTTACAGTGAAGCCATGACAGATGGAGCGAATTTAGTAATTAAAATTCTCAATTTGTGAATTGATTTTGGGTAAATTCGTTCCAAAAATGTCAACCCACAATGATTTGTTGTTGTAGAGGTTGAATTGGTGTTATCGGAGTGAAATTGAACAAATTTCATAGTTGCAAAATTTCTATGGTAAATTGGGAAAAAAAAATGTTAAGCAAAAGCCCCAATTTCGACAGCGGAATTCACAAGGAATTGGTGCGCATAAAAATGAATGTGCACAGATGGGTGCACTAAAAATGCATGATGCGCAGTAAAAGTTGGTGATAAGTAAAATTAGGCACTGCACAACAAGATATTGGTGTGCTGGTGTGCGTGCTAAATTTTGGTTCCGCACGGAAAAATGTTAGTGTGCAGGTGTGCGCACTAAATTTCGGCGTCGTGCAGAAAAATGATAGTGTGCGGGTGTGCGCGCTAAATTTTGGCATTGCGCAGAAAAATGTTGGTGTACAGGACTGCATGATAAATTTAGCATTGCACAGTGTGCACACACATAATAATGACGTGTGTGGTGTGCGCAGTGTTGGCAGAGCACAGAGGAGTTTTGTTGGTGCGCGCGCAGTGTGGGTAAATGTTGTCGCGCGATAGTTTAGTTAATGGTACGTGCAGAGTATTGGTGTGCGATGAGGGCGTACTAAACTTTTGCATGGTACAGTTTAGTGAAATGTGCGCAGAATATCAGTGCGTGATACAAAAACTACGTGCAACAGGTAATAGTGCATGAACCGAAACTGCGCGCAGTGGATATTGGCGTGTGACACAAAGGTAGTGCGTGCAAGTTATTGTCACGACAGAGAAGTGATACACAGTGGTTTTAAAGTGCACAAAGCATGATTTACCTTGTGTTTTGGTTGCACATGGTGAATATGGGCATACAGGCTAAAATTTGTGCACGCGAAGTTGTTTGGAGGGTGAACAATAGTGGAAAATCAATGGATTTTCACGACGTTTTATATCACTTGAACGTCATCTTTTTGCAGTGCGTTTTTGAGGGCCCTAAGAGAATTTTTAGCAACTCAAAAACCAAAAGACAGATGTGTACCAATGGTATGCCTAGTCTCTGCAGCTCAAATAAAAGAGCTCGGAGAGATCTTTCTAATGGTGTAAATTTTTCATCAAACGGAGCTTTTATGAGAAAGTTACAGCACAAACATTGAAGGGTAAATTTTATGACCCAACTAACTTCAAAGGGCCATAAATTTCTACTCCGAAATCGATTTGAGGCACAGGAGAAGTCAATGGAAATCTATTGAACCATAGAAGACATTCCCAGAGCTGAAGTAAATTTATGGGCATGATAAATATGTCTAATATGGCAAAGAAGGCACCTACAACATTCCAGACCAAAAACACAAATTGGCCTAGAATTTCAGCAGGTTGTAACTAGCATCCCAGGACCCAAAATGAGGTGAAACTTAGATATAGTGTCCATAAGATGTATATAATGAAACCCAATTGATATCCTATGAAAAATCCAAAGGAGTAGGTGCAAAAATGCATAATTACAATGAAGAGTTGTGCCAATTTAAAAAAAAAATGAACAGAAAAGTTAATGGGCAATTTTGAAATAACCATAACTTTTTGCTCAAGACTCAGAATTGAGCATGGGAGAAGGCATTGGAAAGGTCTCAAATAATGGAATCTAAATATCCATCTATAAAATTTATATGGGCATTCAAATTTCTAGGAAATCATAAGAAAGAACTTTGATATATATTATTGAACCAGAATGGTTCATATTTTCATGAAATTGTTGAAACAGTTAGCCTGACAAAGTTTTGTTGGTTGCACATTTTGTAGAGTTTAAAAAAAATATATCAGATCAAGATCAGTGTAGAGTCTAGAGTAATGGAAGAGGCACAGGGGACTTACAGTCAGGAGGATGATATTAGAGGGATGGATGTCCATTTGGGCATTGAAGGAACAAACTCCAATGGACATGGAGATGAAAGGAATGAAAACATGAATATGGCAGAGACCATTAAAAATTTGCAGAAGGATATCCAAAGCCATAAATATGATAATGAAATGATTATGAGAGATAAGGAGCAGCAAGATGACTTCAACATGAATTTATTGCAGAGCTTGAACATAATAGAAAAGAAGTTTGATAAGGAGAGTTGCTCAAGCAAATCAGGAAGTCACGGGCCTTCTGATGAGAAAAGAAAAGCAAAAAGTGTTAGTAGACATCACCATCACTCCCCAAGGAATTCCAATAAGAGAGAAGACATCAGCTCAAGTCCATCCCTTGTCAGAAATCATAAGAGGTCTGGGGTGGATGAGCTACGAGGAGAAATGAACAAAATCAAACATCCTACATTTGATGGTGAGCACAAGTATGAAGACACAGAGACATGGTTGTTGGGCATGAGAAAGTATTTCCAATTGCATAATTGTTCTTCTCATTAAGAAGGTAGAATTTCTATCTATCAACTCAAGGGAAAGGCATCCATGTGGTGGGATCATCTTGTCCAGGTGCAACACATTAAAGAGTAAAGTGTTACTTGGAGAGAATTCAAGAAGTATTTTGAGAAGAAATACTTGACTAAGAGATACTATGACAAGAAAATGAAAGAGTTATTTGAACTCAAGCTTGGGAGTATGACCATAGATGAATATGAGAGAAGGTTTTTAGAACTGTTGAAGTATGTCTCTTTCATTAAGGATGAGACAGTTAAGATTCAAAGGTATTTGAGTGGATTGCCATCATTCATCAGTGAAAAAATACAATATGATGATCCCAAGACATTGGAGGAGACTATAAGGAGAGCTAAATGCCTATATGATCAACAAAAATCAAGGCCAACTTTCCAAAAATCTTGGGAAGACAAAATGAAATTCAAGATGGATCAGAGGAAGAAGGGATCTAAGCCACCATTCTTCAGAAATAATCCACAGGGTCACCCAACTCCTAGAGAGCCCAGAATGATTGAAACAGGGGGTCAAAGGCCAAGGCAACCACCTATTCAATGTTGGGGTTGTAAAGGAGATCACATGTTCAGAGATTGTCCTCACAGAGGTGAAAAAGGGAGGACTGTTCACAATGTACAGTAAGCTGAAACAGTGGAGGACATGGGCAGAAATGTGCCAAGGATCTATACAGCCCTGGACAACAAGCAAGAAGAGTATCGGTCACATATGATTGAAGTGGAAGGTATGATCAACAACCAAACCATTTCTATTTTAATTGATTCTGGATCTAGTCATAGTTATATAGATCCCAAGATGGTGGAAAGTTTGCAATTTCCAAGAAGCAAGCATGGAAAATCTTGGTTGGTACAGCTGGCTACAGGAGCCAAAAGAAAAGTTAATGAGATGGTTAAGTCATGTCTTATGGACATGAATGGACTAAACACCAGGGAAGATTTGAGCATCTTTCCTTTAGGTTCGTATGACTGTGTAATTGGGATGGATTGGTTGGACCAACATCATGCTATCCTAGACTGTCATAACAAGGAATTTACTTGTTTGGATGAGAAAGGGAAATTAAGGAAAGTGTAGGGAATTCCCAGGGCAGTAACCATCCGAGAAATTTTAGTATTGCAACTGAAGAAATGTTACAGGAAAGGATGCCAAATATTTGCAGCTCATATGGAAGAGACACCTAAAGATAAGGTGAAAAAATTGGAAGATCATGTAGTCCTGGAATATTTTGAAGAGGTGTTCAAGGACGTACCAGGACTACCCCCAAAGAGAGATATTGATTTCTCTATAAATCTAATGCCTGGAGTAGCTATAGTGTCAAAGACTCCTTACAGAATGAGTACACCGGAGTTGAAGGAGTTGCAAATGCAGATTGAAGAACTTCTAAAGAAGGGGTATATACGTCCAAGTGTGTCACCTTGGGGTGCCCCAGTCTTGTTTGTAAAGAAAAAATATGGAACATTAAGATTGTGCATTGATTTCAGACAGTTGAATAAAGTGACTGTTAAGAACAAGTATCCTCTGCCAAGGATTGATGATCTCTTTTATCAATTGAAGGATGCAATGATATTTTCAAAGATAGATCTCAGGTCACGATACCATTAGGTAAGGATTACAGAGGAAGATATCAACAAGACCGCCTTCAATACAAGGTATGGTCATTATGAGTTTACAGTGGTGCCATTTGGGTTGTCAAATGCACCAGTTGTTTTCATGTGCTTAATGAATGGTGTTTTTCGAGAATATTTAGACAAGTTTGTCATTGTCTTTTTGGATGACATTCTTATATATTCCAAGTTAGAAGAAGAGCATGAGCATCATTTGAGGATGGTGTTGCAAGTGTTAAGGGAGCATCAGTTGTATTCCAAGTTGAGCAAGTGCTCATTTTATCAAAAGAAAATTCATTATTTGGGGCATATCATTTAAAAGGATGGGATAGCAGTGGATCCTGAGAAGATAGAAGCCATTAGAGAATGGTCAGTGCCAAAGAATGTGACAAAGGTTAGATCATTCATGGGCCTTGCAGGATACTACAGGAGATTTATTGAAAGATTCTCAAATATTTCACACCCAATCACTTCCTTACAAAAGAAGGGTGTGAAGTTTCAGTGGACATTGATTGTGAAAAGAGTTTCCAACAATTGAAACAATTATTAACAAATGCTCCAATACTAAGGATTGCAGACCCAAATGAAGACTTCATTGTATGCACAGATGCATGTAAGGAGGGACTTGGTGGAGACCTCAGTCAAAATGGGTTTATTATATGTTATGAGTCAAGGAAGTTAAAGGAGCATGAAAGACACTATGTCACTCATGATTTGGAGTTAGCAGCCATAGTGCATGCCTTGAGGAAATGGAGACACTACCTCATGGGAAAAAGGTTTGAGCTAAGAATAGACCATAATGGTTTGAAATATTTATTTGATCAGCCAACTCTAAATCCTAGGCAAACCAGATGGTTAGAATTTCTAAGTGAATATGACTTTGATATAAAGCATATCAAGGGAAAAGAGAACAAAGTGGATGATGCACTCAACAGAAGATTACATGAATTGCATGCTACAGCCATTAGCATGTGCCAATCAGATTTGAAAGACAAAATTACAGAGGCTGTCAAATCAGATTTGCAATACAAGGAATTAGTGGCAAAATTACAGCAAGGTATTTTGCAGCAGAAAACTGAAGATTACAAGCTAGATAATGATGAAATTCTCAGGTACAGGGGCATAATTTATGTACCAAATTCCAAGGAGTTGAAAAATCTGATATTGAGATAAATTCATAATGTGCCTTATGTTGGGCACCCAGGATATCAGAAAACGATTGCAGTTGTCAAGAGCCAATATTATTGGCCAGGCATGAAGAAAGAGGTTGTTGATTTTATTGTCAGATGTTTGGAATGTAAAAAAGTAAAGGCTGAGCATAGACACCCAGCTGGTTTGCTACAACCATTACCCATTCCTGAGTGGAAATGGGAAGTTGTAACAATGGATTTCATCACCAAACTTCCCAGAACAAACAAGCAACATGATTCTATCATGGTAGTGGTTTATAAGCTTACTAAAGTTGCCCATTTTATTCCAGTTAAGATCACTCACAAGGCAACGAACATTGTTGATGTTTATATGAAGGAAATTTCCATATTACATGGCATACCCAAGACAATTTTGTTTGACAAATATCCAAAATTTACCTCAAAATTTTAGAAGGGATTATTTAATGGATTTGGAACAAAATTGAATTTTAGTACATCTTATCATCCAGAATTAGATGGGAAAACAGAGAGGGTGAATCAAGTGATTGAAGATATGTTGAGGATGTATGTGATGGATAAACCATCAAAATAGGAAGACTAGCTACACTTGGTAGAATTTGCTTATAACAATGGGTACCAAGCATCTCTAAAATGAGCCCATTTGAGGCACTTTATGGCAGAAAGTGAAACACACCAGTAAGATGGGATAACCCAACAGACAGAGCAGTGGTTGGGCCAGATTGTCTCAGGGAAATGGAGGAGAAAATGATTAAAATAAAACAAAATTTAAAGGTTGCCCAAGACAGGCAGAAAATCTATGTTGATAAGGGCATAACTCACAGAGAATTTAAAGTGGGAGACCATGTATTTTTGAAAGTAAAGGCCAATAGAAGTTCCCTGAAATTGGGAAATTGTTCAAAGTTGGCATATCGCTATTGTGGGCCGTTTAAAATCCTAGAGAGGATTGGTCCAATGGCTTATATGATTGCATTGCCTGCATCTATGTATGTTCATAATGTATTTCATGTATCACTACTCAAGAAATATATACCTGATGCTAACCATGTTATTGATTGGAATGTGATTCAGGAGGAGCAAGAAGGTGCTTTTCAAGTGCATTCGGTACACATTCTGGACCGAAAAATAAAGCAGCTCTAGAATCGAGCCATAGGGCTTGTAAAGGTCCAATGGACCTGGTACGGTCCTGAGGACGCTACTTGGGAGCATGAGGATGTAATGCGGGTAGAATACCCGCATCGTTTTGAGAATTTTTGAAATTTTGTTGTATATGGGTAGATGATGCAGTGAGGATAGTGCATAAATAATAGGAGGGGATTGTAATATCCCTAAGGCTGAACCCAATTGTAAATGTAAATACAAGTGTACTTAAGTTGGTGAGTTGTTTTGAAATAATTTTTGTATGCACATTTCATGGCATAGTGCTCACATGTACTGCACAATAAAATGAGGAAGTTTGCACATTTTGGGATACCACGCGCAACATCTTCAGTGCGGGCAATTGTGAGGCTAGCGAGCCTTTGTGTATATGGTATGTTTTATAGGCTGGTGAGCCAGTTATTATAAGCTAGGATTCTTATGTTTTGATTAGGCCAGAGAGCCTAGATGTTAAAGGCCAGTGCGCCTATTTTTGTATATGTCTCGTACTTAATATAAATACATTGTTGCGCGCAGACCAACCACGATAAAAGATATGGGGGACTAAAATCCACTAGTTAGGGAAAGGGAGGGGCTAAGTGTTACACATTATTTTCGTCATCCCTATGATCGTTAATGATGTAAACCTATTTGTTTCCTTTAGAGGGGTCACAGTGGCCTGAGTTCCTGAAGAGAGAAGGAAGAAGAACTTTTCTTGAGGAAAAAAGTTCCATTTTCCTATGTAAAAAACTTATAAAAATAAATGTCCACAGGTTGCTATATAGGCAGAGTGCGGGAATGACAAATTCCCACAGGTTGCTATATATCCAGGGTGCGGACAATCCGCAGGTTGCTATATAGCTAGGGTGCGGACATTCCAGCACATGGGAAAAATGTACGGTTTCTCGAATTTTCTAGAAGGAGAAGCTTCTTGGGTGAGGTGGCATCCGAATAGTTTGGATCTTACTCGCTTTCATGATTTAGTGGGATCATCCTAACCTCCTCACCTTATCTTCTTCAGCTTATAAAAGGAGAGGAATTCTCATGGAGAAAGTTAGCTTTGGTGAGCTTGAGCTTGTGGGTTCTTGGTTGTGGTTCTTTGTCTTGGAATTATTAGCTTGGTTAGAGTGGCTTTGAGATTTTCTATGTCAAGATAGATTGTGAGCAGCTATCAGATCTATGGTCTCAGGATTCTTGGATTCAAAGTGTGTGGGGAACGAAGGACAGTTGGAAGGGACCTTACGACATCAAGGCAATGGTTGTAATCTCTCTTTCACATTTAATATGAT
>ML816588.1:37836-73015 GCA_009831015.1 Picea engelmannii
ATGATCCCACTAAATCATGAAAGCGAGTAAGATCCAAACTATTCGGATGCCACCTCACCCAAGAAGCTTCTCCTTCTAGAAAATTCGAGAAACCGTACGTTTTTCCCATGTGCTGGAATGTCCGCACCCTAGCTATATAGCAAACTGCGGACTGTCCGCACCCTGGCTATATAGCAACCTGCGGGAATTTGTCATTCCCGCACTCTGCCTATATAGCAACCTGCGGACATTTATTTTTATAAGTTTTTTACATAGGAAAATGTAACTTTTTTCCTCAAGAAAAGTTCTTCTTCCTTCTCTCTTCAGGAACTCAGGCCACTGTGACCCCTCTAAAGGAAATAGATAGGTTTACATCATTAACGATCATAGGGATGACGAAAATAATGTGTAACACTAAGTTAATGAAAGGGGATAAGCTAGGGAGCTTAAGCCAAAAAGGAATATTATATTAATATTTCTTAAAAATAAAGTATGGATAATTATTTTATCCTAAGTTCTAAAGTTGGGGACAAGTGGGCCAAAGTAGCTCCCAACATGAAAAGTGTCAAGTTGGGTACATGCATACATATTGTTGGGACTTAGTTCATTTCCTATCATCTTTTCCATCATTCTTCCCATGATTTTTTCCATCGTTCATCCATTATTCCATGACCATTTTTACCGTTGAGATATACTCGTACCTTCATGTCACTGTACCAGAATCGGTATCCATAGCCATACATGTTTGTGTAGATGGTTAGCTTGGGATTTGGACTGAAGAAGCAGATTCTTAGGCTCGTGGGATATTGAAGAGGCGGGTTGTCAGGCCCGTGAGCAATTCTTTGTGAGACAGAATTGATGGGGATTGATTTCCTGAAGGTGTTGAACTGCAGCTACAATGCTCTGAAACTTCATGTCCGGCCTGTTGTTGAAGCCCGAAAAGGAAGTGGGGCAGTCGAAGGACTGTTGAGAAGAGAAGGGGCACACTTCATAGGTGGGACAAGCATGTGGGGTGTTAATCTCTAATTTTTTCTTGGTTTAGTGAGAAAACCTTATTCTAAACCCTTCTTATCTACACTTCAATTTATGTTTCTAGTTGATTTCGATCTTTGTTTTTAGTGTCTTATGGTTTGCATTTCAGTCTTTGATAATTTATTTAAGTTTGATTTTGAAAAAAACATTGTTTAAAATTGACGTGTCTCCTTATATGCCATTTGAATTTCAAATTTTCAAGTTTTGCTAAGTTGTTAAACACGCTACGGGAATAAGCCTATTCCCGTAGTGCCAAATAATCATGCCATGATATGCGCCTGCCATCCCAATTTCGTTATGATAACACAAATCGTGGATTGAGAGTTCACATGCTTCCACAAAAGCTTGGCAATCATTTCCAAATCCAACGGTTTCAGAATCTAATTGTTGTGTACGCGTGCAGGACTCATTTCAAATCACCTATTACTTGATGATCATTATATGTTACCTGTTTGAGTTGGCTTAATTTAGGCTTGCAGTGAGGAATGCAGGTATGCACTCAAAGCAATGGTATACACTAACAATTGTAGGTGGTGAATTTGGAACCCGAGGACGAAAGTTGCAGAATTGTGTTTGATGGTGCCAAAGAGGAGTGGACAGGTTGCCAGAATAGAACCAGAGGGTGCTGAACTTCTTGAAGCCTATCCTCAGATGGTTCAAAGGTTCAGAGACGCTAGGTGGTTTGAATTCCTTACCACTTGTCAAGGTTACGATGAGCATGTCTCCATGGAGTTCACTCTGAATTTTGATGGTCACGAGGTGGAGATCGGTAAGATGTTGATGCTAGTGACAGAGCAGACCATTGCAAAGGCTTGTAGGTTGGTAGTTGGAGGAGAAATATGGTGGGAGAAAGAGCATGTGGTTACAGAGTTTGTAAACCAATTCCTCCTTCCAGATAAGCAAAATCCGAATTGGAATAGGGGAGTACCTCGTAGCTGGATTCGACCCGAATGGAACACTGATATGATCATTATCCATAGGAATAAGGAATTATACCTGATGAGATGTAGGTGGAAATGCGGTTGAACATATTAGGCCTTTACCCTGGTATCCAACAAAGCTTGCTTGGCACTTGAATTTCTCTCACATGCAACTAAGGAAAAACCAAATGATTGAAAGGATTCATGAATTCTTAAAGAAAGAAAATGAGATTGGGAACATAACTCGACAGGAGGCTGTGAGCATGGTGCCACCCCTTTTCTTGGATGTACAGTCACACCACTATATTCTTGATATATGTGCAGCAACTGGGTCAAAAACATTTCAACTTCTAGAGATGATTCACAAATCAGCTAGGCTTGCGTTTATACCAAAGGGAATGGTCATAGCAAATGAT
Organism: Picea engelmannii; assembly: GCA_009831015.1. Lineage (NCBI taxonomy): Eukaryota > Viridiplantae > Streptophyta > Pinopsida > Pinales > Pinaceae > Picea > Picea engelmannii. Next base: position 40,184 of record ML816588.1, read on the forward strand.
GTTGATGTTTAACGATGTAATCTTCTCATTCATCAAATGAAGAGGATGTGCAGTGCTAACTTGTTGGTAACCAATCACAAAACTTTCCAAGTTGTCATTGCAAAAATAATGGCATGCTGACACAAACAACAAATGAGACAGAGGATAAAGGTAGTGGAAGACTTGAGATGAATGAAGACACCCATGCAGAAAGTATAACCAAGTTTCTTTTTGATCGCATATTATGTGATATACCTTGTAGTGGGGGATCAATAGAGATTCTAGATGTGTCTGTTGAGTTTCCTAAGTTGAAACGTCGCCCTGGCCTCAAGAGTTGGAAGGTTCGTGATAAAGGCAAGTAGCTTACATCTCACAAACAGGTTGATAAACACCGGAAGACTACAATAGTGCCTAGTATGTTTCCTTGTGGTAAATCCTGGAAGGATAACAGTATGTCTGATGCTACACAAGATTGCAAGAAAATAGAGATTGAAATGGAACCAAAAGTAACTAATGGTTCAGATAAAAACATGGAAGAAAAATTTGTCAACAATGATATGCCTTGTGAAGGTTCAAAGGCTCGTGGCTACATAGGGAAACATAGAAATGATGGAAACACTATTTCAGAATTGGCAGAAGTACTATTAGATGTAAAGAATCATTAAAAGAAGAACCAGAAAAGCTACAGGAAATTCTCTGTTATTTTTACATGTTTTAGTCTTTTTCTTCAAGAGGGGTTGCAGAACAGCTTGAGATGAATTTGTTGAAACCAAAAGAGGTTTTTGTTGGGAACATGCCCCTTCACAAAAACCTCTCTCGGTTTTTACACAACTATCACCATTTAATAGATTTGAATTGATCTTTGAGGGCTAATTTTCTGATAAGCTACAGGAAATACTCTGTTATTTTTTCCTATTTTAGTCTTCTTATTCAAGAAAGGTTGTAGAACGGCTGGAGATGAATTTGATGAACCAAAAAGAGGTTTTTGTTGGGAACATGCCCCTTCACAAAAAACTCTCTCATTTTTTACACATCTATCACCATTTAAGAGATTCGAATTGATTGTCGGACCCTATTTTTCAGGAATTTAACAGATTTGTTTTCCTGAAAAATCTCATGGACAGCAGTTGACAAGCCACCTCATCAATTTGAATTGGAGATCAGATTGGATTTTCTCCTTGATTATTTGAAACAAGAAACTAAACATATATGAGGAGGTTTTCAGATCCATTTCTTTTGGATCTTGATTATTATGTATTGTTTCTATATAAACTCTGTAGAATGAGAGGAAGAACGGGGGAGAAATTGGAGACCCAAGGGACCTTTTTGTGAAGCACATTGTAAAGGAATTTATGTTCAATTTGAAACTTAATAGCAAAGGCATATGGATTGTTAGACCCTCTTTTTCTACTCTGTTATTTCTTTATTCATGCTTGAATTCATATTCAGATTGCAATGCTTTTGATTCTTGACTGTTAATTTATACAGTGAAAATTTTACTGTAAGATTATTTTTCAAGTTTGATATCAAGATGAACATCTTGTTTCTTTATGATATTTTGAGGCAAGAATTCTGGTGAAGTTGACAAATTGAAGGCTTTACCTTCCTTTTTCTTAATTGTTTTAATCCATCTTTGTGTTTACCTATTATTCAGTCAATGGGATATACTCTGTTTTAAGCTTGTTTTTCATATTGTGTTGTTACCTTGAAACCAATTTCCAACCACCTTACTCAAAAAACCAAATCATAAAACCCTCAAAACACTTTTGCAATAAATCAATGATGCCCTAGCTTTCCCTTAGCAGTCGAGTGCAACTTTAGGGACTAACATTTTTAGAGTCGTTGTCGGGGACGGAGACACGAAGTATTTGTCCCTGGGAGAATGACAAAGATCAGATCCGCTTCTTGATGGTGAACAGGAAGGGGATAGATACATGACTGCAGATCTTTCACCATGGCAACTCTACTATCTAAAGATTAATAGGTGACTCCAATGGATCCAAGAATGGAAGCCATTTTGGCTCAAAGGTTTGTTTTTTGTGATTTTTCAGATGTTATTGGTTTTCCAAACCCAATTCTTAGCAGAGCTGAATGGGATGGTATCCTTCCTACGTTTAAAGGCGAATATTGGGAGGTTCCAGCTGAGCATCTACTATATTTTCATGAGTTTATTCATGTGCATGAGGATGTCACATGATGAGCCAGTTTTTATTGGTTAGAAGTAGGAATAGATAGAAGAATAAGCTCGCCATCAAGTATGAGATTCTTTTCAGTCTGTTGGTTTGTAGTATAAAATTTGGTTTCAGTTTTGAAATAAAGACTCCATGCCCAATGCATATAAAGCACTATTGACAGGGGTAGTTTTGGCTTCAAATGAGGAACAAAGTTGTAGAAGTTTGGGTCAGATTTGAATGATGTTGACTGACTCCATAACCCAATGGACTAGGCACAACAAAGAAGAATGTGAATGTTTGCAGAGACAAAGTTTGTAGGTTGTGTTGCATGGATGCATAGAGGAAAACGCACAGTGGTCTGCTTGTTCTTGATGCCTCACGGGGAGAGAATCATCCCCCAGAAGGAGCCAATGTTAGTCTCTAATTTTGTCTTGGTTTAGTGAGAAAACCTTATTCTAAACCCTTCTTATCTACACTTCAATTTCTGTTTCCAGTTGATTTCGATCTTTGTTTTTAGTGTCTTATGGTTTTCATTTCAGTCTTTGATAATTTATTTAAGTTTGATTTTGAAAAAAACATTGTTTAAAATTGAGGTGTCTCCTTATATGCCGTTTGAATTTCAAATTTTCAAGTTTTTCTAAGTTGTTAAATGCGCTACGGGAATAAGCCTATTCCTGTAGCGCCAAATAATCATGCCATGATATGCGCCTGCCATCTCGATTTCGTTATGATAACACGAATCATGGATTGAGAGTTCACATGCGTCCACGAAATCTTGGCAATCATTTCCAAATCCAACGGTTTCATAATCTAATTGTTGTGTACGTGTGTAGGACTCATTTCAAATCACCTGTTGCATTATGATCATTATATGTTACCTGTTCGAGTTGGCTTAATTTAGGCTTGCAGTGAGGAATGCAGGTATCCACTCAAAGAAATGGTATACACTAACAACTGTAGGTGGAAAATTTGGAACCCGAGGACGACAGTTGCAGAATTGTGTTTTATGGCACCAAAGAGGAGCGGACAGGTTGTCAAAATAGAACCAAAGGGTGCTGAACTTCTTGAAGCCTATCCTCATATGGCTCAAAGGTTCAAAGATGCTGGGTGGTTTCAATTCCTTACCACTTGTCAAGGTTACGATGAGCAGGTATCCATGGAGTTCACTCTGAATTTTGATGGTCACGAGGTGGAGATCGGTAAGATGTTGATGGTAGTGATAGAGCAAACCATTGCAAAGCTTGCAGGTTGGTAGTTGGAGGAGAAATATGGTGGGAGAAAGAGCATGTGGTTACAGAGTTTGTAAACCAATTCCTGCTTCCAGATAAGCAAAATCCAAATTGGAACAGGGGAGTACCTCGTAGTTGGATTCGACCCGAATGGAACACTGATTTGATCACTATCCATAGGAACAAGGCATTATACCTGATGAGATGTAGGTGGCAATGCGGTTGAACATATTAGGCCTTTACCCTGGTATCCGATAAAGCTTGCTTGGCACTTGAATTTCTCTTGCATGCAACTAAGGAAAAACCAAATGCTTGAAAGGATTCATGAATTCTTAAAGCAAGAAAACGAGATTGGGAACATAACTCGACAGGAAGTTGTGAGCATGGTTCCACCCCTTTTCTTGGATGTACAATCACACCACTATATTCTTGATATATGTGCAACAACTGGTTCAAAAACATTTCAAATTCTAGAGATGATTCACAAACCAGCTAAGCTTGTGTTTCTACCAAAGGGAATGGTCATAGCAAATGATGTTGATGTTTAACGGTGTAATCTTCTCATTCATCAAATGAAGAGGATGTGTAGTGCTAACTTGCTGGTAACCAATCACAAAACTTTCCAAGTTGTCATTGCAAAAATAATGGCATGCTGACACAAACAACAAATGAGACAGAGGATAAAGGTAGTGGAAGACTTGAGATGAATGAAGACACCCATGCATAAAATATAACAGAGTTTCTTTTTGATTGCATATTATGTGATATACCTTGCATTGGGGGATCAATAGAGTTTCTAGATGTGTCTGCTGAGTTTCCTAAGTTGAAACATCGCCCTGGCCTCAAGAGTTGGAAGGTTCGTGATAAAGGCAAGTAGCTTACATCTCACAGACAGGTTGATAAACACTGGAAGACTACAATAGTGCCTAGTATGTTTCCTTGTGGTAAATACTGGAAGGATAATAGTATGTCTGATGCTACACAAGATTGCAAGAAAACAGAGATTGAAATGGAACCAAAAGTAACTAATGGTTCAGATAAAAACATGGAAGAAAAATTTGTCAACAATGATATGCCTTGTGAAGGTTCAAAGGCTTGTGTCTACACAGGGAAACATAGAAATGATGGAAACACTATTTCAGAATTGGAAAAAGTACCATTAGATGTAAAGAATCATTAAAAGAAGAACCAGAAAAGCTACAGGAAATTCTCCGTTATTTTACATGTTTTAGTCTTTTTCTTCAAGATGGGTTGCAGAACAGCTGGAGATGAATTTGTTGAAACCAAAAGAGGTTTTTGTTGGAAACATGCCCCTTCAAAAAAACCTCTCATTTTTTACACAACTATCTCCATTTAAGAGACTTGAATTGATCTTTGAGGGCTAATTTTCTGATAAGCTACAGGAAATACTCTATTATTTTTTCCTGTTTTAGTCTTCTTCTTCAAGAAAGGTTGAAGAATTTCTGGAAATGAATTTGATGAAACCAAAAGAGGTTTTTGTTGGGAACATGCCCCTTCACAAAAACCTCTCTCATTTTTTACACAGATATCACCATTTAAGAGATTTGAATTGATTGTTGGACCCTATTTTTTAGGAATTTACCAGATTTGTTTTCCTGAAAAATCTCATAGACAACAGTTGACAAGCCACCTCATCAATTCGAATTGGAGATCAGATTGGATCTTCTCCTTGATTATTTGAAACAAGAAAATAAACATAGATGAGGAGGTTTTCAGATCCATTTCTTTTGGATCTTGATTATTATGTATTGTTTCTATATAAACTCTGTAGAATGAGAGGAAGAATGGGGGAGAAATTGGAGACCCAAGGGACCTTTTTGTGAAGCACATTGTAAAGGAATTTATGTTCAATTTGACACTTAATAGCAAAGGCATATGGATGTTTAGACCCTCTTTTTCTACTCTGTTATTTATTTATTCATGCTTGAATTCATATTCAGATTGCAATGCTTTTGATTCTTGACTGTTAATTTATACAGTGAAAATTTTACTGTAAGATTATTTTTCAAGTTTGATATCAAGCTGAACATCTTGTTTCTTTATGATATTTTGAGGCAAGAATTCTGGTGAAGTTGACAAATTGAAGGCTTTACCTTCCTTTTTCTTAATTGTTTTAATCCATCTTTGTGTTTACCTATTATTCAATCAATGGGATATACTTTGTTTTAAGCTTGTTTTTCATATTGTGTTGTTACCTTGAAACCAGTTTCCAACCACCGTACTAAAAAAAACAAATCATAAAACCCTCAAAACACTTTTTCAATAAATCAATGATGCCCTAGATTTCCCTTAGCAGTCGAGTGCAGAACCACTATTCGAGATAGGTTGAAACTGTAAAACCGCAGAACTGAAACAACTTGCTCGAATGGTGGTAGCTATCTTTGAGAAGAGATGTGGCTATTATATGCATTTCTCTGAGTGGAATGATTACAAAGAGGATCCAGAGGCCTTTTTAAAATTATTCATGAATGCTAAAACCCTAGACATCCAAAAACCTAACCCTAGGAGGTGAAACGCTAAGAGTCATGTGGGCCCATATGGGTAAGTTGGTACCTCAAATTCTCGGGGTCATAACTTTTACATACGACCTTTGTTTTAGGTGTGTGATATATCGTTGGAAAGGTATTTTCAAGAACTACACATTACACTAGCAAACTCTAACTTAGTCTATACCTTGAAAAAAAAAATTGTTTAGGGCCCCAAAATGACCCTGGAAGTACAGAAAGATGTGCTGAGATAAAAACATCCAAAATAAGCCATTTGGATTAGGTGAGAGGTCATCAGTCTCCTCCTGGAAGATGTGTAGGGATTTAGACAGCCCCGAAAGTGTATAAACCACAATTACAAAGAAGTATATAAGAACGTGTTGAACTAAAAATTGTCAAGAGGAGCCAGTTGGAATAGGTGGATGGCCACTGATATCCACCTGGATCAATCCTCCCCCCTTAGGAAGCAATGGCCTCCATTGCATTGAGTTCCCCCATCAGGTGAGGAAACTTCTATTGAACTTGGCCTCAGGTGAGCCACTTGCCTTGGTGTAGGATTTGCCCTGCCTTGACAACTCGATAAAGTTGGATCTTCTGTTGGCAAGTGCCCTTGACCTGTGTGTCCACTATCTAATCAGTGAATGATTGTTCCATGTAGTTAGGGTTGATATTTGTTTGTGTTAGTTGTTATGCGATCTCTGAGGTGTCCAATAATGGTGGAAAATATGGCTGAAAGAGGTCGAAATTGAGAAATGGGTGCAAGCCAAGGAAGGGTGGAGTGTTGATCTCAAAATAATTGCTACCCACAGCCTTGGTGATAGTGTAAGACTCATAGTGAAGTGGGAGGAGCTTCCATTGGGGCCCTGTAAGATTCTCTTTCTACAAATGTAACCAGACCTTGTCTCCAACCTGAAACTGGTGCGGTACCCTGTGTTGATCATGGTGTTATTTGTACTTAGCATTGGATTTATGCAAAATATCATGGACCTACTGGTGCATGTCTTGAATCCACTCAATGAATTGGGTGCCTTTTTCAGTATCAGATTGAACATGGGAAGAGTTTCTTGGTGTGTTTGCAAGAGGTAGTGCAACATCAATGGGACCCAAGGGTTGGAAGCTCAACCCCACCTGAAATGGGCTATGGTCGATGGAGCTATGGAGAACCTTACTATAACTATTTTGAACATAGGGGAGACTCTCATCCCATGTATGTGGATGATTAGAGTTTTACATGCGCACAATGTGCACAATAATCCAATTTATGACGTCTTTTTGGCCATCTTTTTGGGGATAGAAAGCAGTGGATTTTGTGATCTTGGTGTGCAACAGTGACCAGATACTTGACCAAAATGTGTTGAGGAACCTATTGTCCTAGTCGGAGATGATGGTCTATGGTATCCCAAAATGGACCCACACTCGTTCTAAGAAGAGCTTGGCAGTATCTGTTGTTGTGATTTTATTCTTGTAGGCTGTGAGGATGGACATCTTTGAAAACTGATCAACGACCACAAATAAATAATCATTGCCTTGCTTGGTGGACAGAAGACTAGACATGTAATCCATCGAGATGGATTCCCAAGGCTTCTTGAGAGTAGGAAGATGGGTGTATAAGCCTTGATTCTTAATGGTTGTCTTGAGAATGGCACAGGAAATGCAAGATCTGGTATACTTGTTGATGTCCTGTCGAAGTTTTGGCCAACAAAAATATTTATGTAGAATGGAAATAGTTTTCTCCATGCAAAAATGTCTAGCCATCTAACTGTAGTGGGCTTCCCAAATCAGATTTGCACGCTCGCTTGCAAAACACAGAGATGGCCCAGATGGCATAACAGTCTGTCCTGAATGTGAAAATCGATGACATTCGCACCTGTACGCAAGAGATTATAAGTGGTGGTGAAGTTTGGATCTTGTTGATAAAGTTGGGGCCACTCAGATGACTCTTGTCCATAGGAATGGAGCACATTGGTGAGTGCAGCCACGGGAGGTCGACTGAGACAATCAACGACACGATTTGTGCTCCCTATGTTATATTTGATGTTGAGATGGAACTGCTATAGGTAGGTGGACCACTTCTGATGGTGGTCATCCTTCAACTTCCCATGTGTATGTATGAACTGAAGAGGCTTGTGATCATTGTGGATGATCATCTCCTTTCCCATAATGTAATGTTTCCATTGACGACATGATTGTACAATGGAACACATTTCCTTGTAATAGGTGGGGTATTTCTGGACAGTATCTGAGAGTGTCTCACTATGGTATGCCACTAGATGACCATGCTCAGTGAGAACTACACCTACAACATATTCAGATGCATCAACCTCAATCTCAAATGGTTGTTGCAGATCAAGGAAGGAGAGTATTGGAGCTAAGAACAAGAGATGCTTTAGATCATCAAATGCTCTTTGTTGTTCCTTCCCCCATGTGAACTTTTCCTTGCCACCACCCTTGGTCACTTGGTTGAGGGTCCATGCAATATGGTAGAATCCCAACACGAACCGTCAGTAGAATTTGGCCAGTCCCAAGAAGCTCCAAAGCTCATTTAGTGTGGTCAGGGTTGGCCAATCATGAATGACATGGATATTAGCTGGATCAACATGTACCCCATTCTCATCAACAATGTAGCCCAAGTATTGGACCATATTCATGCCAAAGGATCATTTTTCCAAGTTGGAATATAGCTTGTGTTGTCGCAGAGTGCACAAAACCTGTTGAATATGCCGCATGTGCTCCTCCCAAGTCCTGTTGAAGATGAGGATGTCATCCAAATATACCACCACAAAATATTTGTTCAAGGGTCTCAATACATCATCCATCAACCTCATGAAAGTAGCTGGTGCATTTTTTAATCCAAAGGGCATGACCATCCATTCAAAGAGACCTTTAGATTTGAAATTTGTCTTCCATACATCAATTGGTTTAATGGGAACCTAGTGGTAGCCAGACTTTAGGTCAATCTTGCTAAAGAAATTTCCCCCCTTGAGTTGTTCAAGAAGGTCATCAATTCTAGGAATTGGGTATTGGTTCCTAACTATGATTTTATTTAATGCTCTGTAATCAATGCAAAGTCGCCAGGTCCCATCCTTCTTCTACACCAGTACAATCGGGCTTCTGCACCAGGAGGAGTTGGGTCTGATGTGCCCCTTTTGAAGAAGCTCTTGGATATGATGCTTGATAGACTGGTCCATTAGGTAGAGTTAAACCAGGGGTTAGATCAATTGGATGATTGAATTGGTGGTGCGTCGGTACCCAGGTGGGTGAGGAGAAGATGTCTCTATACTCTTCCATGATCCCGTTCACTTTCTTCTGCTACAAAGAGAGGCTATGTGTAGAGGCCATGGATGTGGTGGTGACCTTTTGCTTACTATGAGAACAGATCACAAAGAATATGAACTTCCTGGTCTGTGAAATGACCTTAATGCATTTCTTAGCAGAGATTAAAGAAATAGTGATAGGCAGCGCTACCTCTGGTATCTTGGAAAATTGTCTACCCAAATTAATAATAACACTACGGGGTCTAGACTCATACATAGCATGACACTTCCACAAATATGGTTGTCCTAAAATAATATCACAAAATTCAAGGGGAGAAATATCATACAATACCTCATCTTTGAAAGGCTTGATGCCATAGGGAAGACGACACTGTTGGATGACGTGAAGATCTCTTCCTTGGTGAATCTAGCCAATGGTGTAGGGCTGCGGGTGTGGCGTTGTTGGCAGGTATAGCTGCTTGATGACCTCTGTTGAGATCAAGTTCTTCTGATTGCCACTATCGACAATGAAATGAAGCAGATCCCCCTTTGCCCACATCTATGAGTGAAAGAGGTGTTCCCATTCCTCTGGTTATTCTAGTTCTCTTGTCTAGACTTTGGTGGTAGCAATCGTTGAATTGGGTTCAACATCAATAACCCACTTCCCTCCTTCTGGATTTTATTTGGAGTCAGAATTGACCTTTGACTCAAAATCCTTCATCTCAAGCACAAGTGACTGCTTGCAGAAGCACTCTTTGGTGTTGTGCCAAGGGATTTTAATGTATTCACACCATTTTCCCGTGTCCTTCTTTGTCTTCTCATTTCTCTTCTTGTGTTGCGGCTTGGACTGGTTTTCCTGAGAGTGGCCATATTTTCTCTGTCTCTTGGTGTGTGGGTTGGGGATGCCTTTTCCCTACTTCGGCTTTGAGGAATTTGCGGATCCAAACTCTCGCCTCTTCTACTTAAATTTATGCTCGATCTTGACAACATATATATAAGTCATACCCAATGAGGCGATGTCTAGAAACTCCATTTCTGTTTGAATGTATCTATGAAAATAGTCACGGTAATTGAGAACCATATGTTGCTCAGGTCTTTGATACCCAATTTGGTGCGTAGGGTATGGAAAATATTGGTGAAATATGGTACTGTCTGGTCCCTTTCCTGACATAGGGTGGTCCATCTGGTTTATTGATCCTCGTATCTTCCAAAAGGGTAGTATTGTTCTTTAATGGCATCTTGGAAGGAATCCCATGTAGGGGAAACTGCAAATATTGTATATTCCTTTATGGCCCTTTGCTCAGAGTGAGTACCCCACTAGTCCTTGTCATGGGGGACATCCTTGAGGAGTGCAAAAGGAATATTTTCCCTATCGAAAAAATTATGGACCGAAAAATACTCTTCAAGCTGATTCAACCATTTATCTACAACATCTGCATCTATCAGTCCTTCAAATAATGGAATATCAAATTTTACTTGTACCTTGAAGGGGGTTACATGGTTGCTTGATGAAGATGCTTCTTCTATGGGTAGCCACCAAAGGATATGTGCAAAGTCAGAGAGTGTTTTTTAATGAGGAAAATCACTCTATGGCATGGGGTAAACCACAACAGACGAAAATGACTACAGAAATCAACTCTAATCTTAAGTATGTTATATAAATAAACATGATAAAAAGACAAGATAAAAATCCTACCTCGTCTGGATGTTTGATGAAGTCCACCATTGAGCACTTGACCCAAAGCTATATACCTGTAACTTGTCCTCAACAACCAAGATACGCAAGCATGTGGTGATAATATATATAGTTAGCACATATAATAGCATAATTCATCAATATTCATAACAAATATGCACATGGAATAATAATTCAAATATTTGTGAGACATTAATTGGACGAGAAAAGAGTATTTCTATTAAAATGTGATCAACAAAAGTGTATGAATGACAAAATTTTGTGTTGGCACGTTCGGAACTGAGAAACTAAGTCCCTTCCAGCTGGGTCTCCACCACTTCAATTCTCAACCAAAGGCAAGCTCATATAAGAGAGAAAATGAGGTTCTCCATCAAATAGGGAAGAGCTTGGGGGTTGAACAATGTGTTCAGACTTAAAAGGACAAAGGGATGCAGACTCAATATGAAGTGAATAATTTCTCCAGAGTAACTTTTCTCTCAAAGTTGAATTCTTCTCCTCCTTCCACAACTTGGATATGGCCCATTTATAGCCTTCAAATGGAACTAAAGGGAACAGTCAGAATTTCTTCAATATATAGAAGGTCAAAGATCATGGATCTCGTGACATGACATGGAAACCTAAAACCATTTTTAAGTTTTTGCACAAAACCGATGTACGTGGGATGTAATGGTGCAACCTGCGTATACACATGTTGTATAGTTGTTAGGGCATGTATTTGTGGAAAAATATTATTTTTAGCTCTGGGAATTGAAAAAAGGAACTTCAAGTCTGCATAGGGAAATGGAAAAAGGCCTTCTGAGAAAGTTGCATGGGGTGAGGAAAATCTTGCTATAACATATTCCCCCTAATGTGTGAGGTTAGAGGAGTATCTGCAATGGCCAAAATACATTATAATTCCCAGAAGTGGAGTAATGGAGACCCAGTTGGACGAACTAGTTGCTCATAAGAGTATTACAATCCATAATGACTTTGTACACATGGTTGCCAATTTGAATTACACCGCATATCCATGTGTAAATATACCAAACAGATATTCATTGCCATGTATAAGCAATACAAAGAAGATACATGTCATAGGTTGTCATAGTCATGAACAAGGCCCGGTGAAAACTAGTCTCAAAATCAATCTAAATATCTATGTATACAATGGAGTACAATCTGATCTCCCATGATCACTGAATTCATATAGGTACTGGTCCAATGAATTATAGCAACAACTTAGGAAATTTGTGACTATGAATTGATGTCTTCAAGTCTTCTACACGATCTGAAAAAGGTGCAAGTCTATTTCATGTGAATAAAGGAGTTGAGTTCAAACACAATGAGACCTCATTTGATTACCGATAATTAAGGTATACGGTTAAAAAACGTGAGACATCCTACCAATGATGAAAGTAGGTATCAAGGCACCGGGTACATTCTTGCAAGTGTGAATAAAGGATTTGAGGTCGAACACTTGAATAATCCATCGATCAGGGGACATTGATTTATTCCCATCTGTCGATGGCAAGAGAACCTGCCACTGATGGCTGCAAGCCTCTAGGTACTCATAGGACTCTGGGTCTCGTTTCCATAATAGATGGGTTGAAGGCGATGGAAGGAGACCCGCTAAAAGGAGAGAATTAAGGCATCTCTCATCAGTCAGCATGAGGTACAAATAAGTAGCTTGATTATTTGGAAAAAATCAAATGAAGAACATGTTCACGAACCAATGACCCTGTGCATCTTTCGCATGCACCAGATGCAAGAATTGCATGAAAAAGACCCTCTAAATAACATCCAATAAAGAAAACTATTGATAAAGGCAAGGAAACCACCAATAACGCTAATGAAATCCAAGACACTACACGAATCCCAATGTGTGAATATATTTCTTGACATCGAACACCAGGGAAACCACCCAATCAGCGACCAATGAGGAGATGTTGATTGTTGGGTTCAAGGTTGCCTACCCATAATGAAAGTAGGACCATGGTGCACGATAGGACTACAAATTCATGTAACTCTGAGACACACTGAGGGTATGGCTGACATGCAAAGTCAAGAGTTATGAGAAATGGCTGACACGGGATGATAGACATCTTTGAACAAGAGCATGAGACATATGGAAGACTCTGACAAGATAGACTCAATGATGAAACTTTGTGATGCAGGAGGAACCAATCAAACTCTCCATAGAGACTAGAATATTATTCAGTTGGAGGAGTAAACTCTAAGTAACGATCTCAGCTTCCTAAGGTCATGCTAAACCCAAACTTTGCATGACAAGTGGACTCAAAAGTTTGTGCTTTGTTCAAAGGTGAAATGATTGCTGCCAACATGAGGTAATACTATTTTTTCGCCCATCTTTTTTTGTTTTTTCATAGATAAATGAATGTTATGATATAGAGGAAGAAATGAGTGTCGTGAGTAAGTAACTAGTTACAGAAGTGGAACATACCTATGCTCAATGCAAGGAGGTGCATGAAGGATATGGAAACTCGAGGGAATGTTTCCTCGTAGGGTACAGGGTGTCAAGCTGCAAAGAATATAAACAAGGCTTTGCTTGGATGATGATGAAAACTAATGAGATAATAGGCTTATAATGCAAAAGAGGGAACCAGAAATAGGCTCAATACTACAAGCGAGAGGATGAGATGCAATTACAACTTAACTCCAAATAATGTCCTTTTTTATAAATTTAGTCTACTTGGTCTGAAAAAGGGTTAAACTTACACCAAATAGTCCTTTCAAATCCAATTTATGAGTGTGAAAGAGACAATTTCACTCGGCAATCTTTTCACTTTTTGAGAGAGTCGAAAAAGAGATTAAACAAGACTCAGGAATGTTGTTCTAAGCATCATATCATGGGGGAGGCTCGGGCTCTCGTGCAGGACTTATGTTGAAATTCAGAAACTCACAGATAACTGACACAAGCTTGGGAAAACCCAAAGCTTTCCAAGTCGAGGAGGATAACATACTTGTCGAGGTTACCTTATCTACAATATATCGAAGAATTCCCCTTATCTGGAAGGGTGTAGAGGAAGGAATTTGAGGCTCTACAATATCATTCCAATCAAAGGAAACCACCCTAGGACTTAGAGGGAGCGTACTCAAAGAGAGTGGAATGATCCCTTGTTATGAAGGTACAGGACTAGAAATTCTAAGGACATGGTCGAAAGATGCATCATCACCCAAGAAAAGAGTGGGATTGACCGAAGATTCCATCGGCATGACCACTTCTTCAATCATTGGTTGAATAGGATGCGAGATAACAAGGTCAAGAGATGCATCACCCCCAAACATAAGAGTGGTGTTGGTCGAAGATTGCATCGACACAACCAATGTATCAACCAAAGAAGGATTAGAATGTTGAGAAACCAAAGATGACTCGGAACCCAAAGGGCCCCCAGGCAAGGACCGCGCTTCTTGTACCACAATAGTAGCAAGGAACAAATGAGCAAGGTGGTATCCTTTGCAAATTCTAAAAAGGAAATTGGGCTTAATTCTTATATGTATAGGCTTCTCAATCATATGAATGCCCCCATCATGACTTGTAGTGGCTAGTAGAAAATATCCAACATGACTTGCAGAGGTTGGTGATGAATTCCCAACATGACTAGAAGAGGTTGGTGATGTATGTGGACTGTGACTAGTAGTGACTAGAGTTGTGCCCCCAACATGACATGCAACAACTAGTTTCTAGTCTTCAACATGACTTACAGAGGTTTTTGACCAATCTCGAACATGACTAGCAGAGGTTGGTGATATAATGTTAGTATGATTTGCAGTGATTGGACTGATGGCGGTTGGTCGCGGAATTTGAGACCAAGGTTCCAGAAAAGCCTCGTTTTGAGAAATTTCATGCCATGAAGGGTTATGGTATACACCATGGCTCTGTCCGACAGGAAAGTATCCTCCTCCAAACTGACTCATAAAGGGTTGTAAGGGCATCATCATCGAGGAATCCACTTGCGAAGATAAAGTGACATGATAAGGGTTACTCAGGTGAGGATATATGTTGCCCCTGGATGAAGGAACTTCATAAAGGGGGTTTCCCATACTATAAAATTGACTCCCCCCGGATGAAACACCAAAGGACAGATGGAGGTCTTCCATGGGAAAAGTGTTCGTAGGAACTGACATAGCAGAAGAAGGATAGATGGATGGAGTGTAATAATTAGAATGATTGCCCATTTGAGAACTTGTGCCTGGAAAAGTGAAGCTAGGATTGGATCTATTGGAAGGAAGATCCCAACCTCCTACCATAAGATTTGGTTTAGGGATATGACTCCCACCAAACAAAAATGGAGAATAGGGAGGCATCATGCCCCCAGACCCAAAACTAGGATTCACATAAGAAGATGAGACAAAGGATGGAAAGTGTGAAGACATGTCTGGAATACCATGAGAAAAAAGATTAGAGGTCCAAGGTATTGGCTGAGTATCATGATTTGGCGTACCACTCAGAAATACAAAATGATTCGTCCCCATGGAATGAGAAAATACCATGGGATGGGTAATGCTAACGATAGCAATGAGAACTCATGACGCAATACAAAATCCTAAGGCCAACTAATAATCAGAGAGCACACCAAAGTAAAGAAAAAAATCCAAATGCACACAAACATGATATAGTAGTTGAAAAGGGGACTCCCTCACTAAATTAGGTATGCCTCGCCCAAGAGGGGCTTGAGACTCCCTTCAAAGGATCGGAGGTATAAGAATGAGTTACAAGGGCCCTCGTGGGCTTAACAGTGTAGTCGATCAGATCCCCCTGGAGAGGTAATCCTCCATAAATTTTATTTGTTGTCCGACCCTTATTTGACTCAGGGTACCTGCAGAATAACCCCTGCAAGTAACATATGTGGCTACCTATGTCAAGCAACTAAGCCACCGTGATATAACCAATAAGCAGGAGAACATTTGTAAGTTAGTTCCACCATATGGGTAGGGTAACAAAGCCCTAAATCTTGAAAGCACCACCTCTCACAAAGGTAAAGGTACTAGCAAGACCCCCATATACGAATATATCCCCAGAAATATCTCTGACACCAAGAAGGTATTGGAGGGATATCTCCTCAACCAACTTCGTGCGACCTTGTGCTTAACTCTGGTGTGAGTGGAACCTCCTATTGTCACCAATTATACAATGGATTCCACCACTCCCTTAGTCAGACACATATGTTGAGTTTAATATCCTTGGAGAGTTTTACTCAATCCTATTCCAAGGCTCTAAATCTTAAGCTAGTTTGTGCACCCTAAAAAATAAAATCGTTTCTAATCAATTTTAAATTTATCAGTGTTAATTTTAGTGGCTTTGTTTACTCAAAATATGTGGTCATGAAACTAATGATGTTATTACTTAGTAAGTAAAATAAATGAATATGAATATAATGCAAATTCCTAACTTCAATTCTCAACAAATGATAAGTTTTTTCAAAATGCAATTTTCAATTCAACACTGTGATTTCGAATAAAATGCAATATTTCCATACATGTATCAAGATCAATAATAAGAACCCAAAAGATCAAATTCCATAATGAAAAATGTATATTTTTGTATTTTCAATATAAAGGAAATGAAAATGCAAGGACTGAACAATAGCTTGATATATAAACCATATTGTAAGCAAAAGAGACAAACCAAGTAGGATATCAAGAAGCAAACACCCAACCCAAGATGCAAGGACAACCATTGAAAAAGATGATGAGAAAGAAAATCCACCCGAAAATTCAACCAAAGAAAGGTTTGCTATCACTCTGCAGGCACTTAACAATAATAACAAAGATCCAAGAAAACTCAACAACCATCAAAACTTACCCAACAAACATCAAACTCAACAATCAAGAAAAAAAGGATGTTGTTATTGGATTACTGAGAGGGGGGGGTGAATCAGTATGTTAGCACTCTATAAATTTTGTCTGGTGATATATAAATGACAGAGGCAATTGTTTCAACCAGCTTTAGAGTTGAGGCACTAGCTTTCTCAACTCAGAGAGGGCTCTCTCTTGTCACTTGCTATTTCTTTGTAAATCCGTGGGTAGATTTGGTTTGTTTTGGGGGGTTCTTATTAAAATAAATGGAGAAAATGAAGATTACATTTGGGCTATAGAGTCTGTAATGAACAATGCATTGTCAAAAAATGAGAACTATTAAGAGGAAAAGGCTAAATGAGGTAGTGAGTCTGAGTTTATATATGAAAATTTGCATGGCATCAGAAGGAAAAGAAACATATAACTGCATCAGAAAATATCAAAATAAATTTTGAATTGGTTGAGAAGAAATACACATAGTCTAAATTGCTTAAGCCAAGAGCATCGCAATGATGAATTCTAGGTTTTTGTTTCTCCAACTTAGACAAATGAAAGCGTAAATGAAATATAAGATAACAGGAATCACATACTATGAAAGAACACAAGACTCATATCACCACCAGTTAGAATCTTTTCGTAAACAGTCCAAAATCTGTCTTTGCATTTATGTATTCATTCTAGCCCCAAAATTTACAAAGTCTTCCTGCACATAGGGTGGACTCCTCTTTTCTCCATGCTTTATATATCCTCGAGATAATATATATAGAGAGGAATTAATTGTGGAATTCAAAACGTTTAGACTTCCCCATAATTCTAAAAATAGAGATAAGTTAAAAAAGGAGTGATTTATAATAAAAGTTATCCTATTTTAAAGGGACCTGTAGGAACAAGTCTGTCATATCTAGAGCCCCTTTCTTTGACCGCCATCTGTCCAAAATTTCCTGGAACGTACTTAATCCTACCCGAGAATTCATTTCAGTTTGGTGATTTCCTCCTTCAGAGTGCTCAACCAAGCGAGTTGATTTTCTTTGATGCTCTCCATCATCTCAGCTCTGATTTCTTTTCTCTGTCGTTTTCTCCGCTTCTTCTTCGTTGCCTGCTTGTAGATTTCATTTGTGTGTTCATTGATGACTAGATCCTTCATAAAAGGGTTTAATCTGACCCCCGAATATGATTCAGTTGCGGGTTCGATATGAAATTTAGTTGTTAATATCTACGCAACCCACCTTTCTTTCTCACTTATTGATAACCTTGACACATTGGTTGAAAACCCTGTTGTACTGGATATTGTTTGATTGACATTGTCCATGTCTTCCAATCTTCGCAAAGACCGCTATTTTGGTCTCCCTTAACTCTACAGAACTCAGGAAATCGATCCAGCTTGAGATTACCTCACTTATGCATGGGACGACGATTTTTCGGAGTAGGATAAAGCTACCCATATCTGAAGACTGGTAGTCCTTGAATCCTAATCATGAATTACTGACAGAGTATGTTGGTTTTCCATGCTTCATCAATCAACTTTGAATGATGAACTTTTGAGTTAGTTATACGACGGGGTTCACCTGACATGTCAGACAAGAGGTACCCGAACCAGCGACGTGAGGTGATCTGTACTGCTTTCTTCACTTTCAACGTCATGCATGGATACTTTCTAATTTGAAACGCTACAAACATTTTGTTTCAACAGCTTGAATGAGGGAAAAGACAATGGCAAGGTTCTATTACCTGACTCAAAACCTTCTTCACTTTCTCCAGTGTTGTCATAGGTACATTTATGCATTTCTTTGGATTGCTAGACATACCCATTTTCAGCTTCGTCTTCGACTAATAACTACACTTTTGAATTGACAAGATCTTCTTCAAAACGAGTAATAGGGTCATTAAAGTGCTGAAATATTTTGTCAACCTGTTTCGTTGGGTTGGTGTGACTTTGCATCAACACAAATTCGTTTGCTTCAACAATGATTTGAGAATTCTCTTTCAATAATTTGAATGCAACAAAGCACAAGGGCAGAGAATTTTCTTCAGTTGATCCAACACTTTTCTCTTTGTAACCGTGATAAGTTGGTTGATTTATCTTACTATACTTCTGAAAAATAAAGTCTTCAACATCACAATCCTCCTCATATTTGTCATATACAAGAAAATCAACTGTTTGTGCGATGACATCTAACAAGAACAGACTGGGAACATCAACCTGTTCTTCAACAAACAAACTTGTAATCTCATTCTCTTGACTGTCTATAAACGAATACAAAAAACAATTATCCTCTTGCTTATCATGATATGGATCAACACCCCCTCTTTCAACAGGTGGAATATAATTTTTTTCAGAATCATTGGCATCAGAAATTGCAAGAGGACCTATGGTGTTGTAGATTCTATGTTCATGATCCCAATCAGCCCCTTTCCTTTCACATTCATTTTCACATTCTTGAGCATTTAGTCTCTCATTTTGAATCTATTTACATGCTTGGATGTTGTTTTGAATGTCATGAGCATCATAGAACATTTTTTGTAAGGACTTGGATCTTCTTTCCATAAGAAGGAGAGACGAATCTGGATGGAGAGTAGTTGCATAATGGATCATGGCAACAGCTTCAGTGGGTCAAATTTCTTTGGGAAAATTGTGATAGGTACTGGAAAACCTTCTACTGAATATGGAAATAGTTTCGTTGTCCTGCTTTTCTAAAGCATAGAACTCTCTAAGCTATAGGTCCAAAGATTTATTTTTTCCCCAAAACTTTAAAAAGACATCTTTCAATTCCTCCCATGAGCTAATTGTCTCTGGATGAAAATGTTTAAACCAGTATTTGGTGTCCCCTTTCAAGGATTGATAGAATTCCATCATACAAACATCATCATGGTCAATCTCAAACAAATCTATAAAATGCTCAAACCCTTGGATGTGTTTTTCAGCTAAGATGGTATCAGGTTCCCCATCAAACATAGGTAAGTAATCATAGCGTTTTGGAGGACAATTATGAAGGATGTGGGGTGAATTTAATGGTCTGTATCTATGTTGAGTTTTGGAGGGTGTTGGATCAAGTGCAGGAGGTGAAATATAAACTCTGGTTTCATGAGACTCCTCAACTTGGTTATGGTCATCATGTGGCCCAGATGATTTTTTTTTATCAAAATCAGTGATAAACTGAGGGGACGTTCGTGTAATTCTAAGAGGGAGATATATAATTTCTGGATTTTCATGGTCATTATTTTCATGCAGTAAGTAAAGAAGAACTTGTCTAGCATTTTCAAGAAAGGACTAGATACAAATTATAAAAAATAGAAAAATGATCTGAAAAAAAATCCCATTTTGAGCATTTGTTTTCTTCCATAACGCCTCCTCATACCTCAACCAAGGGGCATTGTCTTTTAGTGAATTCTCTGAACTGCATTCTGTATTCAAAATTTGAGTGGAGTCTCTAAGAACATCTTGGGATCCGAATTCTTCATTAAGAGTGGAGTCGCCATTGATGTTTTGGAAGATGGAATATTCATTGAGAGTGGAGTCGCCAATGAAAATTTAAATCTCTGGATTCTTCTAATAGTGGAATCACCTTCAAAATGATTTTTTGATGCATGGAGTAGCCAGAGCAGAAATACATCCAATATGTTCCTAAGTGTCTATTGCTCTCAGACCTTAGAACTCAACCATGTCGTTCTTCCCAGGGAAAAGTTTTCAATTTTGTCCCCGACAACGGCGCTAGAATGTTAGCACTCTGTAAATTTTGTCCAACTGATAAACAAACGATAGAGGCCACTGTTTCAACCAGCCTTAGAGTTGAGGCACTAGCATGCTCAACTCAAAGAGGGATCTTTCTTGTCACTTGTTATTTCTTTGTAAATCGGTGGCTAGATTTGGTTTGTTTTGGGGGGTTCTTATTAAAATAACTAGAGAAAATGAAGATGACATTTGGGCTATGGAGTCTGGAATGAACAATGCATTGTCAAAACATGAGAACTATTAAGAGGAAAAGGATAAATGAGGTAGTGAGTCTGAGTTTATATCTGAAAATTTGCATGGCATCAGAAGGAAAAGAAACATATAACTGCATCAGAAAATATCAAAATAAATTATGAATTGGTTGAGAAGAAATACACATAGTCTAAATCGCTTAATCCAAGAGCATCGCAATGATTAATTATGGGTTTTTGTTTCTCCAAATTAGATATATGAAAGCGTAAATTAAATATAAGATAACAGGAATCACATATTATGAAAGAACACAAGACTCATATCACCACCAGTTAGAATATTTTCGTAAACAGTCCAAAATCTGCCTTTGCATTTATGTATTCATTCTAGCCCCAAAATTTACAAAGTCTTCCTGCATAGAGGGAAGGCTCCTCTTTTCTCCATGCTTCCTATATCCTCGAGATAATATATAGAGAGAGGAATTACTTGTGGAATTCAAAAATTTTAGACTTCCCCATAATTCTAAAAATAGAGATAAGTTAAAAAAGGAGTGATTTATAATAATAGTTATCCTATTTTAAAGGGACCGTTAGGAATAGGTTTGTCATATCCGGGGGCCCTTTCTTAGACCACCATCTGTCCAAAATTTGTTGGAATGTACTTAATCCTACCTGAGAATTCATTTCATCTTGTTGATTTCCTCCTTCAAAGTGCTCAACTAAGCGAGTTGATTTTCTCCGACGCTCTCCATCATCTCAGCTCTGATTTTTGTTCTCTATCGTTTTCTCTACTTCTTCTCCGATGCCTTCTTGTATATTTCGTTCACGTTTTCATTGATGACTAGATCCTTCATAACAGGGTTTAATATGAACCTCTAATCTGATTCAATTGTGGGTTCGGTATGAAATTTAGTTGTTAATATCTGTGCAACCCACCTTTCTTTCTCACTTATTGATAAGCTTGACACATTGGTTGAAAACCATGTTGTTGTGGATATTGTTTGATTGATGTTGTCCATGTCTTCCAATATTCACATAGACCACCATTTTGGTCTCCCTTAACTCTAGAGAACTCAGGAAATCGATCCAGCTTGAGATTACCTCAGTTATGCATGGGACGACGATTTTCTAGAGTAGGATAAAGCTACCCATATCTTAAGATCGGTAGTCCTTGAATCCTAATCATGAATTACTGACAGGGTACATTGGTTTTCCATGCTTCATCAATCTACTTCGAATGATGAACTTTTGTGTTAGTTATACGACGACGTTCACCTAACATGTCGTATGAGAGGTACCCGAACCAGCGATGTGAGGTGATTTGACTAGCCATCACCTCCCCCCACGAGTTGTTGATTCAACACATTAGACCATGTGACATCGGGGTTGTTGGGAAAATGGTTTCAGGAAAACTGCTTTTCACCCCGATGCACTTCTAAGGGCGCCACGCGTCCACTATAAAAACCACAATGGTTTTCCCTGTTCCGTCTTCGCATAATTATCTTCCATGCTAGTTCATCGCCCGATATGGGCCTTAACCATTGATCTGGGCTACTTTAAGATCAACAGTCTGTAGGACTTATTCCTTCACGCTTCTGCTATATTTTTCCAAATCGCCGCCATATATGACCTGAGCCTCCAAATGACGCCATGTCTCTACACTGATTTAGTCACCTGCTAAATTTAAACTCGGATTTGAAGCATAATCGTCATGTCGATAACATAGTAATAGAGAAATTTAATCTTTTTTCACCATGAAATGAAAGTGTTATATCAATGTAGCATTATCATCCAATAGTTGCAGAGTAAATAAACAATGAACAAATGAGAAATCACACACATACACAATACACCAGTGTTTTACATGGAAACCCAAAGCAAGAGAAAACAACAACATGTTTTTTCTTATACGTCTTTAAGAATTGCATTCATTGGAAGCACCAACTTCCTTTATTTTCCAGCTGCAATTGGAAGGAGGCTCCAACCCCCTAGTTTCTCGGGCTACAACATGAGGGAAGCTCCAACTCCCCAATTCTCTGGCTACAACCAGAAGGAGGATACAACCCCTATGTTCTCCTGCTATAACCAGAAGGTGGCTACAACCATCTGTCCTTGACCCATCCAACCGCCCTAACATGTAAGTAGAATGATGGAACCACTATCACACTATCACTATGATATATATTTCTGTAAAATTGTACCAATCAACCTACACCAAGCAACTTGTACCAATAACCTAAACCATGCATCAACCTATACCTCAACCTGTAATCAACTTGTACCATAAACAAGTGCATCAACCATGCAACAACCTGTAATCAACATGTACCATAAACAAGTGCATCAACCATGCACTAACCTATACCAAACAACCTATAATCAACATGTACCATAAACAAGTGCATCAACCATGCACCAACCTGTACCTCAACCTGTACCATGAACAAGTGCATCAACCATGCACCAAACCTGTATGAATAATCTGTCACAACAACCTGTCCAAGAAACCTATCACAACAACATGTCTCATCAATATTATCAACCAAATCAGATAAACTCACCAAGACAACTCTCAAATATGTGCATCAACCAAGCATAACACAACAACTCATAATCATCACCAAGATCAATATGTGCTTCTAATAATATACCAATACAAGTATGCTACATCATCCATAAAACAAGTGTCAACAATACTACTAACAAGTTCCTCCAACCATGTACCAAGTATTTA
Organism: Picea engelmannii; assembly: GCA_009831015.1. Lineage (NCBI taxonomy): Eukaryota > Viridiplantae > Streptophyta > Pinopsida > Pinales > Pinaceae > Picea > Picea engelmannii. The sequence goes on from ML816588.1 coordinate 63,474, forward strand.
CCAATCATGTATCAACTACTCATCAACTATGACTCATCAAGATGTACCAACATCATCAACTATACACCTCATGTATGTGCCAACTCATCAACTAGTTGTCTCAACCATGTACCCAACATGTACCTCAAACAAAATCCCTCATCAATTTCATAATCCAAGTCTAATTTGTAATTATGTAATAGACCTAGTGTATATGATCACATACCTACAAACCTTCCTTAAATTTAATAACAAGAGACTAGGATTTTCATCAAACTTTACTTTAGTCTCACATGACTAGTTTTGGATTAGTCAACAACCCTAACTTGAAATATTCATAACTATGTACAAGTAATGAATAAAGATATGAAAATAGTACACAATTTTATTCAATGTGTTTTATGCAATTCCTCCAAGTGTCACTGCTTGGAACCTCTCAGAAAATGAGTTATAGAAAAAATGGCATACCTTGTTGAATTTTGGCTTATTCTAGAGAGCAAACTTGTAGAGTGTGCCCCGCACAGAATATTTGTTGTATGGATCTGGAAATTGTACACCAAATACTACAAACTGTACTATAACCAACACATTTGGTCTTACTGAATTTGGATTTGTTATGAAGGAGTTATGACTTTTTTACCTAAAACACATGTTTTAGACTAGTTTCAGGACTAGCCACAAACCCTATTTTCCACATAGTGTAACTCCAAAAATACAACAAACCACAAGATGAAATGTGTACCACAACTACTTGGATATCTTTCCTCAATGGCCTCCCAATTTCATGGTCTGAATCATTCTATAAAAAATGTTATTGCGAAAATGGTGAGATGGCATGTAAATAACATACCTTAGAAAGCATCATCAAAAGAATTTATCCTCCCTTGAATTTTGGCCTTCTTTACTTCACCGTCCCTCTGAAATTCAGCTTAGATATCCTTTGGTTACCTCGGTCACCTATAGATATTCAATATTCTCAAGTGTGATTAAAATGAGAGATCCTTGCCTCTTATTTATACTTTCATGTAGCTTCCTCAAGGGGTTACCTTTTAACCATCTTAACCCACTTTCCTAATTTTAGGGTTAACCCACTTCTAACCACTTGTCAACTTAGTGATTTATTCATTAAATTTATTATTTAAATAATTTATTTTGTATTCACTTTGACTTATAGTACACTCATCACTTCACTTTATTATTTACCTTCTAAAAATCTCTTAAACCACTTTGACTACTTTGACCTTTTGGGGATTCTAGATGACTCATGAGGGTTCTCCAACTTCACATGGCCATAACTCTCTAACCGTGAGAATTTATGTGGCGTTCCACATACCACTGGAAATGGAATGACATGTACTATATATCTAGAATAGTATTACCTACAAATATATCAAAACTCATACCATTATCCATCAAACAAACTTGGGCCCATTACCCAAACCTGGGTTCTCCAACTTCACATGGTCATAACTCTCTAACCGAGGAGTTATGTGATGTTCCACATACCACAAGAAATGGAATGACATGTAATACCCATCTAGAATAGTCTTACCTTCAAATATATTAGAAATCATATCATTATACATCAAACAAACTTGGGTCCATTACCCAAACCTTTGTGCTACCGGAATTCGCTATCGGAATTTCTCCAAGGGTTTACATCAATCACTAAGGGTTGAAATCAATATAAAATATCACTCTCCAATGGTTGACATCAATGAAAACCAAAAATCCATACCAACTATCGATCAACCCAAGCCAATTGTTTAACAATCTCCCCCTTTGGCATTGATGGAAACACCAACATTGATGGCAACACTTAGTCATGATAACATTCATGCTTATACTCCTCATCAATGTTTATATCTCTCCCCCTTTGACATCAATGGAAAAGGGTATATCCCTTTGGGGATGATCCCCCTATCTACATGCCTATGTGCTCTCTCTCCAAGCATTTATATCCTGCATCTAATAAATCTCTCCCCCTTTGTCATCAATGGAAAATGTATCTTTCCATCTAGGTCTGCTCCCCCTAACTGAATTGTCCTTGGGGATACTCCCCCTGATTGAAATCTTCCTGATACTAATCCCCCAACCTAAACTATCCTATTTATGGTGCTTCCTCATGTAAATATAAGACATATAAGATAAGCATTCAAAAGAATTCATTTTGGAGTAGAAATTACTCTGAGTCTCTGGAAAAAATACTCAAAGGCTTCCCTTGGAAGGGATTTTGTAAAGATGTCTACCACTTGTTCTTTTGTGCCCACATATTCAACTCTAGTGTTCTTCTCTGCAACATGTTCCCGTAGAAATTGATACTTTATTGGAATGTTCTTCTTCTTGGAGTGCATCACCAGGTTCTTTGAGATATTGATGGTACTTGTATTATCAAAATACATTGGAATGGACTCATCATACTCAACATGTATATCTAATTAGAACATTTCTCCACCAGTGCTTCATCGTTCATCAATGCAACCTACCCAATCTGCATCTATGTAGGCAATAAGTGATAGATCATTTCCTTTTGGGTACCATAATCCAAACTCTTTTGTTCCTTTGAGATATCTAAAAATCCTCTTTACTGCTAAGACATGTGATTCCTTTGGTGTTTCTTGAAATCATGCCACATGTCCAAATTCTTGCATTACATCTAGTCTAGATGTTGTCACATATAGTAAGCTACCAATCATTGACCTGTATTTCCTCTGGTCTGTAGACTTTGAATCATCATATTTTCTCAACTTGCAACTAGTTTTCATAGGAGTGGTAACTGGTTTGCAATCTTTCATTCCAAACCTCTTTAGCATTTCTCTGATATACTTAGTTTGAGAAATAAAAATTCCTTGGTTTTTTTGACATATCTGAAGACCCGGGAAGAATGATAATTCTCCATGTAATGACATTTCAAATTCATTCTGCATATCCTTTGGAAATAGCTGGCTTAACATGTAATTAGTACTTCCAAAAACAATATCATCAACATAAATTTCAATTAATAAAATACTACCTTGAGTTACCTTGATGTAGAGGTTGATGTTTGTGCTTCCTTTCCATAGTTCGTAGGGACTTTTGTCATTGTTGTTTCTGAGCATTACTCTTTTTTGAATGTGAACTTTTGTATGCACTGCATGTGTCCAAAAAATATCTTTCAATTTGGAATCCATTGACATTGTTCGAGCCATTTCCCGTGTAATTATCATCCATTATGATAATGTTCCTTTGTCTCTGAACCACTCTTTGAACCAATCTATGAATCCATGCTCTCGTCCATACTGTCAAAGACTCTACTTGCACAATTGTCCATAATGTTGACACATTTATCACTATACTATCATGAAGTTTTGAGTAATCCATCAAATTGTACTTTTGATAAATGATTTCTCTGGATTTGTCTTCTCAAACTTTGCAAGATTCTCAAAGGATGGTTTTTTGGTATGTCATAGCTATCGCATAGAGTCTTCCTGTCTAATATTCATATTACCTAGGAGTCTCTAAGCTGGATGGATCAGAACAATTTTCATCATCATCTTCATTGGTAGATTCATCATCATCTTCATTGGTAAATTCATCATCATCTTCATTGGTAGATTCATCATCTCCCTGAGATATGACTTCTTTCTTTCTATCTGTGGATTCATCTTTCACTACAATGCCTGAAAGTACAATCTCTTGAACATGTTCCTTATTCACCTGTCCTTCTTTTCTTTCAGTTATTTTTCAAACCTTTATGTATCTGACATATTTCTTTTTCTCTGTAGAATTTTCTTCGTCTCGTTTTATTTCCAATCTTGTGATCTCTAGGACTTGGTATTTGTTCACATGTTCTTCATGTTTTCTTATCCATACTTTCTTATATCTGATATCAGTGTTCTCTTTCATGGAAGTATCAATCATGCTTCTACATTCACTAGCTATGTGTCCATAGTTATGACATTTGTAACATTCAATTGTACGTGGAGCCACATATGCACTTCTTTCTTGAACATTTATTGTATAATCCCTGCAATCTGCAACCTTATGTCCAAAATTAGTACAATAAAAACAATGACCATAAAAGAAATTTTCATACCTGGGAGTGAATGATCTTCTTTGTGGTGTAGTCCTTCTGAATTTTTTCCTTGAATTATCATGATCATAATTGAAGCTTCTTTGTGCCTTGAACATGAATGGTCTTCTTGAAGATGTATCTTCAATAGTTTTCTTAGATTCTAGTTGACCATGATTCCTTCCTTTGAGTACTTCTGCATAACTCTTTATGTTTTCTTCATTCTTCTTTTCTAGCAACCTTGAGTGCTTCTCTTCATTCTCTATAACTGATGTGGATGTTTTTGTCTCTTCAACGTTCTTGTTGAGCTTGACGATTTTACTTCTCAATGTGACAACTTCTTCTTCAAGCTTCTCAACCTCTTCTTATTTCTTCATTTCTGAGACTTCGACTTCTTCTATTCTTTTCGCTTCTTCAAGATGAATTTTTAATGTGATTATTTCTTCTTCAAGTCCTTTCTCTTCTTGACCAAACTCTGCCTCAAACCGGTTTAGATCGTTAGTTCCTTCCTTAAGATGATCTGTCAATATATTCTCTCTCATTTTTGCTTCTTCCTTTTGTGCTTCTATGTTGGCTTCCAAATACTACTTTTGATATTCAAAATTTTCTTCGATATTTCTTTATTCTTCTAGATGAGTTCTTAAGTTCTCAATGATTGTTGGGCTTCTTCAAAAATGTTAACACGTTCCTTTTGTTTCATCAATTCTTTCTTGAGTGATTTGTTTTCTTCTCTTAGTTCATCTAAAGCACTAATCAATTCTCTGGTGATTATGTACTCTTCATCTTCTAATTTTGTTTGACATGGTGAACATAATTCTTTTTGATCTATATCTGCATCTTCTTTGGCATTTTCTGAATCTGCGATGGGTGAAGAATATATGTCATGTAACTTGTTCCAAAGTTCTTTGGTTGATGAACATTTACCAACCTTTTCTCTTACCAAATTAGGTAATCCTTCCCAGATGAAATCCATTGCTATTTTGTTATTCTTCTTCAATTCCTTCTTGGCTACAGTCTTTTCCCTTTTTGAACTATCATATCCTGTAACATCTGATAGACAAATATAATTTTGATGTGCCTGTAAAAATACTTTCATCCTTCTTCTCCACATCTCATACTTAAAACCATTTTGACCATTAAAAATTGGTACTCCATTCTCAGAATAATCCATGATCTCCTTCCATTGGTTAAATTTTTTATTGAAGGAACTAACTCTGATACCAATTGTTGGATTACCGATAGGGGGGGTGAATCAATAATAAAGAAATTTAATCCTTTTTCACCATGAAATGCAAGTTTTATATCAATGATCATTATCATCCAATAGTTGCAGAGTAAATAAACAATGAACAAATGAGAAATCACACACATACACAATACACCAGTGTTTTACGTGGAAACCCAAAGCGGGAGAAAACCACGGAATCATTTTTCTTATATGTCTTTAATAATTACATTCATTGGAAGCACCAACTTCCTTTGTTTTCCAGCTGCAACTAGAAGGAGGCTCCAACCCCCTAGTTTCTCAGGCTACAACCTAAGGGAAGCTCCAACCCCCCAATTCTCTGGCTACAACCAGAAGGAGGCTACAACCCCCTATGTTCTCCAGCTACAACCAGAAGGTGGATACAACCACCAATCCTTTCCCTGTCCAACCGCACTGAAATATATGTAGAATGATGGAACCACTATCACACTATCACTGTGAGATATATTGTTGTAAACATGTACCAATCAACCTGCACCAAAAAACTTGTACCAATAACCTGAACCATGCATCAACTTGTACCTCAACCTGTAATCAACCTGTACCATAAACAAGTGCATCAACCATGCACCAACCTGTACCTCAACTTGTACCATGAACAAGTGCATCAACCATGCACCAAACCTGTATGAATAACCTGTCACAACAACCTGTCCAAACAAACTATCACAACAACTTGTCTAATCAATATTATCAACCAAATCATATCTACTCACCAAGACAACTCTCAAATATGTGCATCAACCAAGCATAACACAACAACTCATAATCATCACCAAGATCAATATGTGTTTCTAGTAATATACCAATACAAGTATGCTACATCATCCATAAAACATGTGTCAACAAAACTACTAACAAGTGACTCCAACCATGTACCAAGAATGTACCAATCATGTATCAACTACTCATCAACTATGACTCATCAAGATGTACCAACATCATCAACTATACACCTCATGTATGTGCCAACTCATCAACTACTTGTCTCAACCATGTACCTCAACCAAAATCCCTCATCAATTTCATCATCCAAATATAATTTGTAATTCTATAATAGACCTAGTGTATATGATCACATACCTGCAAACATTCCTTAACTTTAACAACAAGAGACTAGCATTTTCATCAAACTTTACTTTAGTCTCACATGACTAGTTTTGGATTAGTCAACAACCCTAACTTGAAATAATCATACCTATGTACCTGTAATGAATAAATATATGAAAATAGTTCACAATGTTTTTCAATGTATTTTATACAATTCCTCCAGGTGTCACTACTTGGAACCTCTCAGAAAAGGAGTTATAGAAAAAATGGCATACCTTGTTGAATTTTGGCTTATTCTAGAGAGAGAACTTGTAGAGCGTGCCCCGCATGGAATATTTGTTGTATGGATCTAAAAATTGTACACCGAATACTGAAAACTATACTCTAACCAACACATTTAGTATTAATTAATTTGTATTTGTTATGAATACATTATGACATTTTTACCCGAAACACTTGTTTTAGACTAGTTTCAGGACTAGCCACAAACCCTATTTTCCATAGAGTGTAACTCCAAAAATACAGCGACCCACAAGATGAAATGTGTACCACAGATACTTGGATATCTTTCCTCAATGGAATCCCAATTTCATGGTCTGAATCATTCTATAAAAAATGTTATTGCGAAAATGGTGAGATGACCTGTAAATAACATACCTTAGAAAGCATCATCAAAAGAATTTATCCTCCCTTGAATTTCAGTCTTCTTTACTTCACCTTCCCTCTGAAATTCAGATTAGATATCCTTTGGTTACCTCAGTCACCTATAGATATTCAATATTCTCAAGTGTGATTAAAATGAGAAAGCCTTGCCTCTTATTTATACTTTCATGTAGCTTCCTCAAGTGGTTACCTTTTAACCATCTTAACCCACTTCTAACCACTTGTCAACTTAGTGATTTCTCCATTAAATTTATTATTTAAATAATTTATTTTGTATTCACTTTGAATTTTAGTACATTCATCACTTTACTTTATTATTTACCTTCTAAAAATCTCTTAAACCACTTTGACTACTTTGACCTTTTGGGGCTTCTAGATGACTCATGAGGGTTCTCCAACTTCACATGGCCATAAATCTCTAACCGTGAGGATTTATGTGACGTTCCATATACCACTGGAAATGGAATGATATGTCATATCCATAAAGAATAGTATTACCTACAAATATATCAAAACTCATACCATATTCATAAAACAAACTTGGGTTCATTACCCAAACCTGGGTTCTCCAACTTCACATGGCCATAACTCTCTAACTGTGAGGAGTTATGTGACGTTCCACATACCATCAGAAATGGAATGACATGCACTACCCATATATAATAGTATTACCTTAAAATATATTAAAACGCATACCATTATACATCAAACAAACTTGGGTCTATTACCCAAATCTTTGTGCTACCGGAATTCGCTACCGGACTTTCTCCAAGGGTTGACATCAATCACTAAGGGTTGACAACAATCTATAATATCACTCTCCAATGGTTGAAATCAATGACAACCAACAATAAATACCAATTTTCCATCAACCTAATCCAATTGTCTAATAGTTGCACGTGATTGTTCAGGAGAAAACTGTGTATATACGCTCCCTACTAAAATACATCTTGCGTATGTACGCATCTGTTAAGGGCAAACCTACGTATATGTATTGAAACACTTCCAGGTTAAGGATAAGGCCAAGAAAATCAGACTCAAAATGAAAATAGGTTGTCAAGCAATCAGACGACAAGAAACTCAAGATAATTGAGAGCAATCAAAGGAGAAAACATTCCAAACCTTGAAAAGAAGATTTTATTCCCAGTATGGTCGTCAATTCTGTTATGAGGAAAATCACTCTATGGAATGGGGTAAACCACAACAGATGGAAATGGATTCAGAAATCAACTCTAATCTCAAGTATGATATATAAACAAACATGCTAACAAGACAAGATAAAAATCCTACCTAGTCTGGACATTTGATGAAGTCCATCGTTGAGCACTTGACCCAAAGCTATATACCTGAAAATTGTCCTCAACAACCAAGATACGCAAGCATATGGTGATAATATATCAATTTAGCATATATAATAGCATAATCCATCAATATTCATAACAAATATGCCCATGGAATAATAATTCAAATATTTGTGAGACATTAATTGGACGAGAAAAGAGTATTTCTATTAAAATGTAATCAACATAAGTGTATGAATGATAAACTTTTGTGTCAGCATGTTCAGAACTGAGAAACTAAGTCCCTTCCATCTGGGCCTCCACCACTTCAATACTCCACCAAATTCAAGATCATATAAGAGAGACAATGAGGTTCTCCATCAAATAGGGAAGATCTTGGGGGATGAACAATGTGTTCATACTTAAAAGGACAAAGGGATATAGACTCAATATAAAGTGAATAATTTCTCCAGAGTAACTTTTCTCTCAAAGTTGAATCATTCTCCTCCTTCCACATCTTGGATATGGCCCATTTATAGCCTTCAAATGGAATTGAAGGGCTGAGTCGGAATGTTTCCAGTATATGGAAGATCAAGGATCATGGATCTCATGACGTGACATGGAAACCTAGCACTATTTTTAATTTTGGGCACAAAACCCGATATACGTGGGTTGTAATGGTGCAAACTACGTATACGCATGTTGTATAGTTGTTACGACGCATATATGTGGAAAACTATTATTTTTAGCTATGGGAATTGCAAAAAGGGACTTCAAGTCTGCATAGGGAAATGGAAAAAGGTCTTCTGAGCAAGTTGCATGGGGTAAGGTAAATATTTCTATATCAAATGCACTTTTGAAATTGAAGCCCAAGAAGAGCTTATTGAAGTTCGGTAGTTGTACTAAGCTAGCAGCTAGATTCTGTGGTCCATTTGAGATATTGGAAAAAATAGGGCCAATTGCATACATGCTTGCATTTCCTTCTTTCATGAATGTGCATAATGTATTTCATCTCTATTTGCTAAAAACGTATGTGCATGATCCTAACCATGTTATTGATTTGAATTCGATTCAGGTGGATCCAAAAGGAGAATTTCAGGTCCAATCGGTGCGCATATTGGATAGGAAGGTCAAAGTGCTCTGGAATCGAGCCATAGCATTGGTAGAGGTTCAGTGGACATGCCACAGTCCTAAAGATGATACTTGGGAGCATGAGGATGCCATGTGAGAAGAATACCCGCAAATTTTTGAA
>ML816588.1:73119-87312 GCA_009831015.1 Picea engelmannii
TAATAATGAATTTTGTTTATTCATTAAAAACCGGAGTGCCTCTAAATTTGAAAGGTTGGAGTTCCTTTAAAACTTTGAATATTAATAATAAAATGCATCGTTGGATGCAACATAGACAAGGAAATAGATAGAGGGTTATGATTCAATGAGAAAGGGGGGGATAAGTATTTTTATTATTTTATTCACCCATTTTGGTTTTAGTGGGGAAACGTGATTACATTAGCTTCTTGGGGAAGTCCAAGTGGTGCTTTATTGCTTGTAATTATATAAACCCCATTTTTTGTTTTTTGTGGATTCCTCAATCATTGTTACTCATTCCTCATTCTTGGTCTTGGTATGGGCATGGGAAAGGAATTAGGGGAGGAAAATATCCATTTCTTGTTGAATGTAAGTAACTATTGACTATTCTATAAAGGAATGGATTCTTGTGTGCATGATAATGATGGAAGTTGTTTAAGAAATGTCCACAGTTGAGAATCTTTGGAGTTTCGAACATCAATATTTATTGACCAAAAAAATTAGAGCCTTGGAAAAGAAGTGGAATATCCTGAGGGACTTCATTGTAGAGAAAAGGGTTCATTTCTTTGGGTTGTGTTGGTTGAAGGGGAAGAGAGGTGGTAAACTAGGATTGTTGCGTGGTTTAGAAAATCATGAGATCTTGTTATCTAACTATTGTGTGTTTTAGAGTTGGCCTAGGACCCATCCTTGTGGATTCATAGACCTAGATTGGGGGTGTCCTTCTTTTTATAACTAGAACAATAATTTCTATGGTTGGGTGGAAATCATGACATCTGCAACCACTTGGTGAATGTTTATTTAAAAATATAAGTGTTCTCTCTCTTTTCTTTGTATTTTATTTTCCGTTGTGTATTAATTATCTTTGAGATGTCTTGAGTTTATAACCACTTGGTGAATGTTTATTTAAAAAAATAATTGTTCTTTGTGTTTTCTCTGTATTTTATTTTTCGTTGTGTATTAATTATCTTTGAGATGTCTTGAGTTTATAACTTGCATGTTTGATTTTAACATTATGCATGGCATGTTATTCATCTCTTTTATAGTTTATCATGCTTCTTGATTATTGCATGTGTTGGTATCATGTTTCTTGAATTTAACCATTGGTATAAAAAATAGGAAATAAGTCAATAACACGAATTCTTGAGGTACCCGCATAGTGGATACACACATATTGGTTTCAGAGAAAATATTTTCATTTCCTGGTAATGGGGTACGTTACACAATAGAATTGTTGTTCCTAAATTCGACTCAATTTAACTCGGGCTGAGTCGATACAAATCGACTCGACTCTTCTTCATCAAGTTGACCTAACCATGTTATGACACCAAAGGATGGGACACATTGGTGAAAAAGGACTTTTATTTCTGCAAAACAAAAGTATGGTTAAAGGTTTTCCAAATTGTAATTTGGAAATTGATTTTTGTGAACATTGCATATATGGAAAAAAGAAATTGGGTTAGGTTCCCATCCAGAGCAACAAGGACAAAAATGATTCTATAAATTGATACATAGTGATGTCTTTGGGCTTGTACCATTCCCTTACCTTGGTGGATCCATGTATTATGTCTCCTTCATATATGATTTTTCTAGGAAGACATTGATATATTTCCTGAGGAAGAAATCAAAGATTCTTAAGAAATTCAAAGATTTTAAATCTCTTATGGAAAAACAGATAGATAATAAGATCAAGATGTTGAGAACTAACAATGGTGATGAATTTTATTGAAAGGATTTTGAGAAGTTCTGCAAGAAGTGTGGTATATCATGACAAAATAACACACCATATACACCACAACAAAATGGACTTGTTGAGAGAATGAACAGGATGTTGATGGATAAGGAAAGGAATATGCTTAGTGGTGTAGGGATTGCACAAGAATTTTGGGAAGAGGAAGTCGACACTTTAAAATATTTGAATGGTTTGGTAAGAATCATTTTCTTTCATATATTAAAGTATTTGGTTGTGATGAATTTTTGCATGTTCCCAAGGAAAAGAGGAACAATATGGAAAAGAAGACAATCAAGTGTATTTTCATTGGGTACAAGGATGGAATGAAAGGATATAAGCTATGGGATCATGCATCGAGGAAAATAATGTACAATCGAGATGTGTTTCTCAAGGAATTCAAAGTAACTTCCAATTATAAAGAGGTTCAAATGGAGAAAGGACTAGAGAAGCTAGTGTTTGAAATGAGGGATGAAGAAAAAGATTTAAATGAGTCGGCTAAATTAGATGAAGAGATAGAAAAACTGACTCTAGTTGTAAGGAGATCTGAATGAGTAAGAAAAGAAGCTAAAAGGTATATTCTACCCGATTTCCATTTTTCATTTGTGTTATCTTCCATTGACGAGGAGACCAAGTCAGCCAGGGAGGAAGTCGAATTGACAAAGATTAAACTATGTAAGGTATCCATGGTCGAAGAGATGGAATCCTTCTACAAGAATGAGACATGGGATATGGTCGAATTACCAAATGGAATAAAACCCACTGGAAGCAAGTGGGTGTTCAAGAAAAAGATGAATGGAGTAGGTCAAGTCAAGAAATTCAAAGCTCAACTAGTAGCGAAAGGATATTCCCAAGTCAAGGGAGTCAACTTCGGTGATATTTTTTCCCATGTTGCAAAGTTAACTTCCATAGAGTACAATTTTTTTGGCTACAATATTTGATCTTGAAATAGAGAAAATGGATGTGAAGAAAACATTCCTACATGGGGACCTGGAAGAAGAGATCTACACGAAACAACCTGAAGGATTTGCAGTAAATGGAAAGAAAGAGCTAGCTTGCAAGTTGAAAAGATCTATTTGTGGTCTAAAGAAACTACCAAGGATGTGGTACCAAAATTTTGATCCATATATCCTTAGTTGGGATTTGTGAAAAGCAAGGATGATCAACGTGTATATTATAAGGAAGAATACCATTGTTTCATATATGCATCTTTGTATGTCGATGACATGTTGTTGGTCGAAAACAGCATGGACGCAATAAAGGAGGTGAAGAGGCAGTTATCCTCCAAGTTCTACAAGAAGGATGTCGGTGCAGTGAACTTCATTCTAGGAAAATATCAAGAGATATTGGGCAGTTAGAAATATTTGGTTGAATCAAAGGAATTATATTGAAAATGTTTTGAAATGTTTCAACATGCAGGATGGAAAAATATTCAAGGTACCAATTCTTGTGGGAGAAAAATAACTATTAAATAGTGTCCAAAGACATAAGAAGAAATAGAGGACATGGAACATGTTCCCTATTCTAGTGTTGTTGGTATTTTGATGTATGTGATGGTCTACACTCAACCAAACATTGTTGCTCATGAAATGGGATATTTGAGAAAATACATGTTGACACCTAGGAAAGATAAATGGACAAATTTCAAGAGAGTTTTCAGGTATTTGTGTGGTACAAAGTATTATGTTATATGCTACCAAGGGAAACTTGAAATAGATAGGGAATTAAATGCACATGGTTTCGTCAACGTCGGTTGGGATGGAGATATGGATCAATGAAGGTCATTTAGTGGATATATGTTCAATATGTTTGGTGGAGAATCACATTGGATGAGTAAACGAAATGTGATCATATCATTGTTAACAACATAAGTTGAATACATGGCAGCCACTCATGGAAACAAAGAATAAGTATGGTTGCATCAACTGTGTTCAGGAATTGAGTTCAAGTGGAGAGCCATGAAGATAAGTTGTGACAGTCAAAGCATGATGTTTCTGGAAAATAACCCAACATACCATTATGGGATGAATCATATTGATGTACAATACCATTTCATGAGAGACATGGTGGAAAGTAAGAAGGTGTCGTTGGAGAAGCTAGATACTTTAGAAGACATAGTAGACTCTTTTACCAAGTCTGTGAGTGCTGTGAAGTTATCTTGGTGTAGAGAGGCAATGGGAATTACTACCTTGGGTCAGTGAATAGATATCCATGTTCTCATGTTTCATCTAAGAATACTACAAGTGGGAGTATGTTGGGTTGTTATATTATTTTCCATGAAATAATAGTCATCCAACTATCTAGTCGAGGTGGATCACCTGGGTGATAAGTTGATCGAAGATTTAAGTCGAATCAATGTTTAATTTGAAGGTCGAAGAGATTGATTGGGAAGTTGAATTTGAAGTTTTTAATAAGAATTCAAAAGGACATCCAACAGGAGGTTGACAAAAGGTTGAGTGTAAACCGATTGAGACCAACTGGTAAATCAATTGAAGTCGACTGTAACATAATCCCGAGATTTGTGGGATTTGTAGCCAATCATCTACATGGATTTGTAACTATTATTGAACGCTATGATATAGGGTTTTTCATGCTGTAAATCCTGTAAATAAGGCGTGTTGTAATTGTATTAAGTTGATGTTCATGTTAATATTTAACATAAGGTTACTGGTCATGTAGATGTAATCCAAATTGCTTGCAAGGTTGTTCTTGTGTAAAGCAAGAGAGTATGATGGTGATTGTCTCTTAGGTGTAGACTAAGGTTAGTCATGCAACACTTTATTAATTGAATGGATAAGACAAAAAGGAGCAACACGCTCAAGGAATGTTGGTTTTCCTAGTTTTGGGTTTCCAAGGTAAAACATTTGTGCACTATGTGTGGTTGTCATTTATTTCTTGTTTAAATTTATATTGTCTTTCTTGGTTAGTTTAGTTTCAGTCTTTATTTCTCATCACTCTGCTCAACTATGGAAAAAATATAATGCTAAATAATGGAACCCCTTCTCCTACTAGCATCTCGGTATTCAACATAGCCTGATAGCCATCTAGGGGTAGGATTTTGACTTCCTCAACCTTTAATTGGTGATAAGGTTTGGACCTTCTAGAATCTTCTGGAAATTGCACATGTGGCTAGTGTTAGGGCTTTGTAAATTTCCCAAGGCTAAGGAGGCAATCACTGAGGTAACATCAAAACCAATTCGAGTCAAGGATATATCCCTCCAAGACTCAAAGAGGGATCTCTCTGTCAGATTTAGATTTGTTTGGGTATGGAAATTAGGCTAGTTATGATAGATTTAGCTTTGGTTTTTTAAATGTTTGGGTTTGGACAACAAAATAGGGCTATTGGGAAATGGAGTCAAAAAGGTTGAAAAAACATGGTTGTGAAGCAGGCAGACCTCATAGGCAAGATAGATGCACCTTTCTTAGACACAAGGTTTTTTTTTGTAGTTGTAGGTCGAATGAGAAGAAAAACCCACTGCAATTAGGCATACAAGATGAATCTAAGAGAAGTTTTAGAGGGAAAAGATGAGAAGCATCCTGAGCACTTATGAAAAAGAGCATCATACAAAACGAATTCTATTTCATCTTATCTCTACTCAACATGTTGAAGATAAACACATTAAAGAGATGAAAATAAAAAGAAATAACAATCACATAAGGAAAATAACAAACTAGGAACATGCATCACAGGAATCTGAGAGTTATTCAACTTCATATTCAGTCTTTGAACAACTTTATTGAGCTCCAAACCAAATCTGATACAGAAAAAGGGGCCTCCCTGGACCTCTCAAGTTTTTTCTTCATATCCCAAGAATAATAAATATAGAGAGAATATAATCTCAATCTATTTCTATCTTTCTGGAAACAAAAATCAAATCAAATCATAGAATTGAATGAATCTGGAAAGTTTGATCAATTGTTGATCTTCAGCTTTGGAGAATTTGATCTAATATTCAATTTTTGATTTGATACTCTTTGAAAACTTTGCCAATTGTTGACAGGCGCCCTGGAAATCGGCAAGATGAACCTTTTTGATGATGTACTTCCACCTTGATATGTTGCTCAATTCCTGCCAACAAATTTGACTGTTGCCAAGTGTTTTGTCTTCCAATTGCTTCCTTGAATGTTTGACTGCATGCTTTGGAACTGACCCAAAACGTCCCCTAAGAATCCGAGAGTGATCTTCTACTACTAGGTGTAAGAAGGATATTGAAGGTCTAGAACTGTTTTCCTCATGCAGCTTACCCAAAATACCTTTCAAAACCTCCATTACTATTCTTCATAATTGAAAGGTTCAATAGAAGGAAACGAACATCAAGCACTTGAGCCCTGTCTTTGTTCATCCAACCCTCATCTCTTTGTTCTTTCATTTGGAAATCGGGCACTTAAAAACCACTTGGGAGCTTTCAAGAGAGCTGAGGATCCCCCATGTACTACAACACCACCAAACTCATCCTTACCAGAAAAATTTCGTCTGCAGGCCTCGATATTGTAAATGCCAATTTTCCCATCAAAGGAAGACGTTGATAAAAATCCAAGTATCTTTGGTGACCATTGAACATCAAAATTTCAATTTGCCCCAATTGGTAATCCACACACGATCTCCCCAGATCCAGTGTCCTAGCAAAGAGTGTGATTGTCTTTTACACAAGTTAGAAAGAAAAAACTATCACTTGGGCACCATGACATAGCTATGACTCCTTTACTATGCCCTACGAATTCCTTAAATGGAGAAATTGTGTCTCACAAATCCCATACCTGTAGAGTGGGTGAATTGTCATCATCTGAGGCTACAATAAGCTAGAGAGGGAATAACCCACTTTTGTCCAGTTGCTAAAGCGAGAACAACAGTATTTTCCATCAGGTCTTGCAAATGAACAACAAAGCTCCTCCCATCATAATCATACTTAAGACTTTGAGACATATTTCTACTGTCTTTTCAATATTCCCAGCACATATGTAGAAAAGTATTGTTTCCATCACATTGCCTGTTGAGATCAATCTAGAAGCAAGCATATGGCATAAAATAGTCCATTTCTCCCTCTATGCATACGCACAAAGCATGGCAAGAGTTTCTTTCCAAGATTTCAATGGCCTACTGTTGACAAAGCATGTAAGATCATTATTGACCATGGCAGAAACCACCTTGAGATAGGAAGAGTTATATTTTTTCAAATATTCATCACGAGTTTTCTCCCACAAAGAACTCCCACCCAGGTGATCAATAATAAGAGCATCATCCATCTTGTCTGCTGACAGGCATTGCAGAACAACTCCCTTATAATCACCAACAACTAAGGAATGTTGAATAGCTTCACTCAAGCCGGAATATTCACTCAAGTATTCAGTTTCATGTTCAATATCTGTGCCATTGACTACCATATCCTTTTCCTTTTCTACAACAAACTCATTTCCCACATGAGAAAGAGGGATCTCTTCTTTAGGACTCTGCAAATTGTCAAAAAAAAATCCTCTCCATTGTCTTGATGGATAGCAGCATCTTGTCCACCTTTCAAATGAGGCAATACATCGTAGTATATGATAACCTTTGTTGTTTTTGTAGTGCAGGTACATGGCTCATGCTTGGTCAGTATTGAGTGTTTTGGAGTTTTGTACAAAAGTGAACTTGGCCAAACTTTGTCTTATTTAGATGGATTAGCAAGAATTAAGTGGATGATACTCAGGAATATGGGTAAAGGATGATGTGAAATGAAGGGGAAGCGAGTCGAGTCATAATGCCAGGAACTTCATCATGAGACCAACAATTGTTATCTAAATCATCAAATTTCCTATAATTGTAGGACTCTAATAGCTAGCTCAATAATTTTTAGTAAAGGGGGGCTGACATGGAATACACTTAAACCATGGACCCTAATTTTCCAAACCAGGGCTTGACATTTAAATGGCCCTACAAGATGATTCCTCTAATTTTTTCCACTATGAAAGCATTGAGATAGATGACAAAGAATATAATGATCCAATCTAGATCATACCTCCCCATTTAGGGAGGATTTTGGTCCCAAAAAACTTTACTGAATGAGGTGAGGAAAATTGTCCTCTACCTTCTCCATGGAGTACCATTTTTCTTTTCCTGGAAGTTGTCCTTTCAACCCAATCTCCCAAAGGTCATGTTTCCCCTATCTTGTAGTTCTAGACTTCTTCTGAAAAATTGTGTCTTCTACCAAATCCACCTAAGCATATAGTATTAAGTTCTCTATGGTAGGTAAGATATGTTCCTCCTCTTGATCCAACGTGGAAGGAACATAGAGTTTCATATTCTCCACATTAACCATTGAGTAAATGTGCATGTATGGGGGTAGACAAAGTCTGTAGGAATTATCTCCCCCCTTATCCAATATCTCAAAACGGAAATACTACAGAGCCATTATATTCTTACTAATACCATGTAGTATTTCCTTGTTCAGTTGTAGTCAAACCCTGTCTCCCACTTTGAATGACTTCTCGGTTCTATTTTGATCATGTCTGGCCTTATATTTTTCTTGTGACTTCTTCAATGTCTCCTATACTTGAAAATGGATCTGCCTAATCTTCTCAAGAATTTTTTCTTCTCTCATTGCATCTCTTGTGAGGTCCTCCCTCACTCCTCCTTGCTATCCATATACAACATCCAAGCTTAAAGGAGGAAAATATCCAAAGAAAGATTCAAAATATGAATTACGAGTAGAAGTATGGACTGCTCTATTATAAGAGTGTTGTATACAAATCATATTTTCATCCCAGGTCTTTGGATGCTTCTAATTGTAACCCCTCAAAATATGCACCAAATTCTAGTTAAATACTTTGGTCTACCCATATGTCTATGGATGGAATTTTGTATATCTCTTCAACTTAGTGTCCATCTTCTCCCACAATATAGTCCAAAATGTACTCAAAAATATGGTATCCTTGTCTAAGATGATGCTCCTTGGTATCACAAAGTGCACCCATATATGTTCAAAGAATGTGTTTTTTGATTCTTTTCCTTTGATGGTCTTTTTACAAGGCATGAGCATTGAGAATTAAAATCTTGTTTAACCTGTAAACTACCACAAATAGATAGTCATGCCCCTTTTTGGATGTTGGTAAACCTCCTACGAAATCCATGGAAATGCTTTCCCAAGGTTGAGTGGGTACAAGTAAGGGATGGTATGGACCGTGTTTCTTGTTACTAGGCTTTCTGACACAAAAAAGTATACATCCACTAACATATTGTGCTACATATTTCATTTTCGGTTAGTACACATAACTCTGTAAGTTGAAAATTGTCTTCCCAACACCAAAATGTCATGTAACCTTGGAGGTGTGAGCCTATATAATAAGTTTAAGCTGTTCTCCTTTATAGACACATATCTTGTTGAGATTGTAGAGTAACCCATTATGGAAATGATAATCAGTATTTCCATCAAATTATTGTATATGAATTTGTCCCTGTAGATGTTGAAACACCTCCTTGAAGTCCTCATCCTATATCTATGCCTCTCTATATGCATCATGGGTAAAAGGATCCATGTGAATTATATTTCCCAAAGTTGTAATATTAGATGTGAGTGGGATTGAAAGCATGTCTACCAACCTATTTGTGTTTCCCTTCTTATACTTGATGGCTATATGAAATTTCTATAAGAACCCCATCCATTTGTAATGTATGTTTTGTTGTAGCTTACTTTGGGCTTGAAAATATTCTAGAATCTAGTTATTTGTGTGGATGATGGTTTCCTTTCCCATAGGATAGTGCTTCCACTTCTTGACAACTTGAACTAGGGCATAAAGTTCCTTGTCATAGGTAGGGTATTTGAGAACTTCTCCATGAAATATTTCAGAATGATAGCATACATTCCTTCCTCGCATCAAAATTAATCCCACGGCATAATGTTGGATATATGGGCTAACCTGGGTTCTACCTTAGTTCTCCAACAAAACCCTAGAAACCATCAGCCCTTCTGGTAAACCAGAAAGAAACACTGCACAGAGAGCACACAAGGAAGTCTCACCTAAGATGGCTTATGGGTGACTGTGGGACACAGATGTATATAGTCATGGAAGGGATTGGGGATGTTCTACTTCTTCTACCTTCATATGCATCATATTACACCATTCATCTAGATCTAACAATTATTTCATTATGCATTATCAATACTTCGCGCTACAAAATATTATTCTAGTCATTATTCATAATTGCATAAACTACAAAAACATAATTCAAACACATCACAACACATGATTTTACCATGGTTCACCCCCCTGGGCTATGTCCACAAAGATATTTTGATTCTTATTATTCTTCTTCATCAAAAAACTTTCTACATTGTGCACATTAAAATCATGGGTTTAGTATTGGTGAGGCTAACCAGCGTCGCGCCAAGCTCCATATCTTGTGACCTGGCCCTCAGTTACACTCCATACTCTTCATACAACCAAAATTGATCCTTCAACCAAAAACATATCAAAGACTCAATACTCAAAAAAGTTCTCCAAAATAGGTTATTCACACATGAGTTCTAAGACAAGATATCTCTTTCTACCTCATACATCATCTATTTATATTACAACAATGGGTAAAAACCCTTACATCATGACTCAAAAACCCTAATTCTAAGTGGACTCAACTTGTCCACTTTCTAACTTCCTTCCATGCGGTTGGTATTTGATCCAACTGTTCCTTACTTTGACTTTGTGTTAATCTTCCTTAATTCATGGCATATTTCTTCCTTTACCCTTTGTCACGCACCTTTTCCTTCTTTCCTGGCACGTGTGTCTTAGTTTGGTCCATTCCTTAGATCTTATCCTTGTTTACTACATTGAACCCCAAAATTTTCATCTCCAACACATACCCACTTTCATTTGTCTCCACTTCGAAAGGTTTTTGCATGTTTGGTAATGTGAGAACTAGTGCTTGACTAATATTTCTTTTCAGCTCATCAAAATCCTTCTGTTGATTCTTCCCCCACTGGATAATCTTAATAGTTGATTTTATAGTGTTTATTGGTGTAGCTACCACTAAAAATGAAGCTATGAACTTATGCAAGCATTTTGCTTCCCAAAACAAACTCCTAACTTCAATAACATTTGTAGGAACTATCCATCTCATTATTTTAGGATAGTTGGTTTGGACAATTGGTTTCCATTGATGTCAACCCTTGAGCATTCGAGATACCCCATAGTTGTGATCGATATTGAAGGTAAGTTAGTTGTCATTGATGTCAACAAGAGTGGTTGATGTCAACATGTGTGATAGGTGCATTTGAATAAGTCTACAAAAATCCCTGAAGGTGTGGTTATGGAACCTAAAGTTGATCAAGGAAAATGGACATGAAAAACAATATAAATGCAGGTAACACACTCGTAGATGGATAGTCCTTGTCATTTCATTTCTAATGGTAGTTAGTATACCATGTGGTTCCTCCTGGTTAGGGAGATATGCCCTCATGAAGTTGGAAGCCTCAAAGAATGGTTAAGAAGCCCCTAATTGGTTACAAGTCAATTAATGAAAGGGTAAAGTAGTTTCAAAAATAAAGTCAAGAAGCCCTGAATCTAAGGAAAGAGGTTACCTAGAAAAATAATAAATACACCTCAAGGAGTCCCTCATAATTACACACACATTCATTGAATTTATATCTTATGAGAATATTTTTGTCTATTGGCGAATCTGAGGTCGAGTGTGAGGCAACAGAGAAAGTGTGAAGGAAGAGTGAAAAGTTTGAAGTTGCAAAGAGAAAGGGTTTTTCTGTAACCCCAATTAAGCAGGCCCTTGTGGGTTAGCTTGAGGGTGTCACGTGAGGCACCCTCGCGGGTTGTCTAGGGATCGTCTTGCAAGGCCCCACTAGAAAACAGTCTTAGTCTTGTGATGATAAGCCAGAAGAGGGAAAATATGTTAGTTCCAGGTTGCTGAGGACTGAGGTAAAGCTACAATTCTATGTATCAGGATCAAAGGCACTAGGTCAGTTACAGATGTAAAGGTATGTTATTCTATGTGTTATGAGGTTGCATCTTGGTGATATTGTGGAACATGCTTGAGGCATGTCTTTGGGAGTTTTGGTATATGTCTTGAGGCACATATTGGATGTATGGTACACGTTGCCTAAGGTATATTTGTTCAAGTACATTGCTAGTATATCTTAGATATATTGGCACATGCTTGAGGCACATGGTTTGTGATACATATTGGTTACATGTTGATGATGTTATGATCATGCCTTTGGTATCTTGTTGAGGAATTGGTATATGGTTGAGGCACATATTTGGTGCATGGTGTGAGGCATGTTCTTGGTACATTTTGAGGTACACATTGGTGATGTTATGGTACATTTATTAGTAGCACATATTGGTTATATTGGTATCTTGGTATCTTGGCTATTTTAGTGACACTTCATTGATGATATCATATGGTACATGGTGTATGGCATGATTGATACATATCATGAGTGATATGGTTGATGCATGAGATGGTATAGGTTTGATACATCATTGGTATGCATGGTATGGTATAGGTTGATGTACATGGTATGGTACAGGTTTATGTGCATGGTTGGTACAGGTTGATGTACATTCTTGATGTACATGGTATGGTACAAGTTGATGTACATGGTGGATGAGTGATGTACATGGTTTGATGATGGTTTTTGTATCCATGTGAGTGGATCTTGTTAATGATGGTATATTATTGATAGTGATAGTGATAGTGACAGTGACGGTGACATTGATAGTGACAGTGACGGTGGAAGTGATAGTGACAGTGACAGTGACAGATTGATCTGAGAATGGTTGTTACGGTTTGATGTGATAGTGGTAGTCAGAGGTTGATGTGACAGTGAAAGTGACAGGTTTTTGTGATAGTGGTAGTCATAGGTTGATGTGGTAGGTTGACAGTGAGAGGTTGATAGTGGCAGTGATTGTGGTAGTGACAATTTGGTCTACACTTTTATTTCGGGGTGGCAGGATGGGGAAAGGAAAGGGGGTCGTAGACTCCTTCTGGTTATTGTTGGAGAACTCATGGAGTTGGTGCCTCCTTTAGGTTGGTGATTGTAAATTAGGGGGTCGTATCCTCCTTCTGGTTGGTGTCGGACAACTTAGGGAGTTTGTGCTTCCTTTAGGTTGGTTCCTTTAAATCAAGGGGTCGTAGCCTGCTTTCAGTTGGTGTCGAAGAACTCAGGGAATTGGTGATACCTTCAAGTTGGTTCCTATAAATCAAGGGGTTGGTGCTGGAGAATTTGGAATTTGGTGCTTCCTATGAATGTAATATTTGATATATAAGAAATTATTATGTAGTTTTGTCCCATTTGGGTGTCCACGTAAATTCTTGTGTACTATGTATTTGATTTGATTTTTTTGATGTGTTGTTGCGTATGATTATATGCTCATGATATATTGAATGTAATCATAGATGATACATTGATGATGTACTATTGATAAATTTGAATTTTATAGATTGTGGTTAAAAGTGGTATAATTTCTCAATATTGGTTCACCCACCCCCCCCCAACCCTCTCAATATTTCCAACAATTGCTATCAGATATGGTTCCTTCAAGAAATAGTCTAACCACCAGAAGGTATATCATGGAGAGAAACAATTTGTATAGGAATGGAATACCAATGTTTGATGGTCAAATTGGTCTAAAGTATGCTATGTGGATAAACAAGATGGAAGCATTTTTAGGAGCACAAGGGTATTATTTTTGGTACTCAGCTGTTACAGGTTACACCGGTCCAAAGAAACCAAAGACTACAGCGAAGAAGGAATTGAAAAGAAACAACAAAATGGTAATGGATTTCAGATTGGAAGGATTATGTGATTCGGTAAAAGACAAAATGGGAAATTTTTCATCATCCAAAGAGCTTTGGGATAAGCTACATAATATATACTTTGAGGAGTCTCATCCTATCATAGGGCCAAAGCATACTCATCTGAACAAAAATGATGTTAAAGAAGAACAAGAAGAAAGATGCTCGTCATGTCAGACAGATTCAGAAGAAGAACATTGTGAAGAAGGCATAGTATATCTTGGAGTAGAATTAATCAGTGCTTTAGACAAACTAACGGAAGAAATGAAGAAAAAAAAGTCTCTTGAGGAACAATTAGTCAAGAATAATTCTCAAGAAATTTTCGAAGAAGTCCAGTAGGTCATCGTGAATCTAAAATCTCAGCTAGAAGAAACCAAAGTGATTGAAGAAACTCTTAAGAGTCAGTTGGAATAAAAGCAATGTCTGGAAGCCGAAATAATAGCACAAAGAAAGAAAGAATAGAAGAGAGAAAAGATTCTAACAAACCATCTCAAGAAAATATATCATGACTTAAATAATCTTGAAGCAGAATTCATTCAACAAGAAAAAGGACTTGAAGAAGAAATCATCACCTTTAAGATTCAACTTGAGGAAGCCAAAAGAACAGAATAATTAATGAAGATCCAAATGACGAAGAAAGAAGAAGAGGTTGAGAAGCTTGAATAAAAAG